>JAYXIM010042599.1:0-13818 GCA_037575425.1 Anastrepha fraterculus
TTTAAATCGACCTGCCCTAATGTCTAAGCTTTCCATTCAAAAGTGGATGCTCCTTTACAATCAAATTATTTAACCTGTATGGATTTTTCTAATAGCGGTCGCCCCTCGGTAGACAATGGCAAACCTCCGAGTGTATTCCTGTCATGAAAAATCTCCTTATAAAAAAACCATTTGGTCAAACATCTAGTAGAAGTGTACGCCCGAATTATTCATTTATTTTCACGGATATGTGACTTGTACTGTGGGAATGTGCAACGAAAACTAGCTGAATAATAATTCAAAGACTTCAAAACCAAATATATTGCAAACATGCCTTGTTATATCGGGAATTAATGCCTTCAAGAAACAAAAAAATTGTAGTCGATGAACCCTGAACTTGGACTAAAGACTACATTGTAGGTTATACAAGGTTACCGGAAAAGTAGTCATAGATGCTTAAGAACATTATTACTTCTAATGATTCTGATTAATTTTGTTACATGGCATGAGATTCAAAATTTAACCGGTTACTAGGTAATCGATTGTAAAGATTATTAAAAAAAATATTGTTTTTGCTGTACCACCACATTCTTTTTTAATTTTAGTTCAAAACTTTCATTTATTTCTATCTTTCTTAAAGTGTAGGTTAGGTTAAGTTGAAGCGGCTGTCCACTGTAGAACACACTCAGGCTCATGGCCCATTGTGATGCCGCGTGGGGAACAAGCCTTTATCCCTCCTGAAACCAATGTGTACTTTTCAAAAATTTCGTAAGATCTTTAATTTCGATAGAGCCGAGATCTTCTACAATAATTAATTAAGGAAATGCCCGCCCAAAATGGCAAGTCTACGTCTAAATAGAGCAGGACAGTGACACAGAAGATGCGGGATTGTCTCTTCCTCGTCTAGACAACTTCTGCAGAAGTCATGTGTCTTAAACTGTATGCCAATTAATGAAAATCTATCAATAAAATTTGCAATAAGCGCTAAAAGTTAAAAATGGCTGCTTGAAAATGTTTTGAATTCATGATTTTTCAGATAGAGATAGCAAACAAGCAAATGTTTAATCATGATTTTTCACATAGAGTGTTTGCTATCTCTATGTGAAAAATCATGAATTCAAAATATTTTCAAGCAGCCATTTTTAACATTTGAAGAAACAAAATTTGGAGGAAAATTACTGTGAAAATTACTTTAAAAACTAGAATGTCTTTTTAACTATCCAAAAAAGTTACCTTTAAGACCCCAAAAATTCATTAAAAATTCTTTATTTTTCTATGAAATATGGTCTTTGAAGCTTACGACTTGAGACTATTCTAAGTTCAGACACAGGTTCAGCACGTAAAGAACCTCTGGGTACCTTGAAACCTCTATTCTGAATAGTTTTTAGTTCAATATTTCTTTCGGTCTTTGCCATTAATAGACACAATGGAACATAACCCATCCAGACATACGTCGCTACTTACAACAAGAGCAGCAAAGCGGTTTGCAATTGGCGAATTTGTACTAGTTTTAAACCAGAAATTAGTTTCACTACTTCAAATTTTCCCTGCAGGTTGCTCATGTGTGTGAAGTGTGGCATATGCGCATTAATAAATTTGCTTGTATGTATTTGCCCAAGTGTTTGCGTAACTGTTATATTAATTGCACTAATTCCTAGTGCTCGTGCATCATTAGCTCAATTATAAGTAAAATGGCTGGCAAAGTGAAATTGAAAATATTTACCAGTGCACACAAATGCATGCATGCATGGCTTGGCTTGGCCTACTTGAGGTGTAATGTAATGCAAAAAAATTAGTAGCTTTATGCGCATAATGATGCATTGTTATGTTGAATTATGTGGTGAAAGTATTTTGAGTGCAAGTACTTTGCATTTACGCAAGAATTTGCTGAAAAACTCGGTGAAATGCCAAGAAATCTGCACTTAAGTGGAGAGGAATAAACGAACTGGAGTTTAAGCTTTGCAAAACCGAATTTCTGTTAAAAGAACGATGAAAGATTAGTGGTCTCAAAGCTACACTAAACTAAAGGAAAAAACGAAATATCCAGCTGCTATAATTTTAAAAATCGGTGAGTCATGAAGTTTTACGCCGCATCTGTACGTCATTTGGTTTTTATGCCAAGTTTTTTTCATGGCAGAAATACGCTCGGAAATTCGCTTCTACTCATATCATTTCAGAGAAAATCACTCTTAGAAAGAAAACTATCATTTGCTTTTTTACCATAATTAATTCACTATTGTCTCAACTGAACCTGTTCGTAGTAGTGAAAACTTTTTCCTGGCTTCCTAGAGGATTTCAAAATTGCAGGATCTTCTGATCTTAACGAAATTCTTAAGTTCACAGAAATATGCGCTAGAATATTGTTCCAAATTCTCTCCAATATGTTCTGCCTTTGCACAATGGGTTTTATTTTTTAAATAAAAAAGGCTATAGCAACAACACAGCAGCGAGAATAACCACAACGCACAGCCACGCAAGTGACAAAAGCAAGGACGTCTGGCGTCAAGGCTCATGGCTCGTGGCAAAAGCCATCATAACAAGTAATTTTGTAAAACACGTGTAGATTGCTTTTTGCGGTTCTCGTTAGCAACAACAACCAAAAGAAGAAACAAATATAAATCAATATATTAATATTTACCCGTGGCCTCACACACACCAAGCCAAAGCTTTTTAACTTGAATGCACACCACCGCAATGACTGCCGTTGGCGGATAATTTCCACTGTGGTTACTGCTATGGAATCTTTAATTTTTGCAATACTTTGCACGACACATAAAGCTTTTTTTAATAGTTCTCGCTTTCTGAAAATTTTCCATCATACACCCCGGCGTATGCTGAAAGTTTACTTTAGAATATTAATTAGTTGTCACTACTCAGATGAATTCATATTTCAAGGTATCGAAGAATTTTATGCACTGAAGAGTGCAGAAGATATGAAAATGTTGAATAGTCCCAATTTTCATTCAAGTCGAAAAATTGGAAGCAGAGACAAGGCCGTCTGCATTTAAACACTTTGCAGGTGGGACGAATATTAGGATATTAGGAAGGTGCGCTAATGTTGGTGCTGCTTTAACGAAAAATTAATGAGGTACCCGTTTCGCACAGTGGTGCCACTACGGACCTATAAGGTCTAAGTGAGTTGGTCATACAGACCGACTATCACCATAACCTAACCTAACCTATGTTATATAGGAGCCTTCTATGTTCGTGCCCTGCATTAGCTAGAACACGAATGAAGTGCTTAGAAGCTCTACAATAGAGAAGCTGGAATGTATCTAGAGGTTAGAGCTTCAGAGTTTACTTAGATTTGCGAACAGACGTAAACTTATTACAAAATGTCTGCTATAGAGAAACGTCTAGCTCCCATCTGGTACCACTAAGGACTAACTGGTCTATGTGATGTCTTTAAGCCAGCCAGATCAATCTAAGCTAATGTATACAGGAGTCAATGCGTTAACATTTCTTCTTTTGGAAAAGCGGGTTCCAGGTACGTATGGAGTTTTGTTGGTTGAATGCGATCAGGTCTCTCAGAAGTATGCTGTTTAAGAAGCGATGAACTTTTTTGTGGAAAACAGATGGAGAGGCAGATCTATATGTGTCTGCAGAAACAGCCAAACGCGCTCATGGCCTTCGACAGCCCCCCAACCACTTCAAAGGAAGTCGAGTCCTGTAAATCCAGGCTGAACCATATCAGTAGACATAATAGTCTGATGCTAACATGGGTCTCGGGGCACGGGGGTATCGTGGGTAACGTGACCTCTGACTTCTTAGCTAGGACTGAGCGACTGACTGTGGCAAATCCTTCTGTCATTAAGCAGAAGGGACTACAGACAGCTGGTTGGACTGATGACGAGCAACTTTCTGTGCGCGGAGCACATGGAATAGGTAGGTATATCTCAGACAGTGCACTATGCTCAGCTTATGAAGAGGAGGATGAGATGGCGGACTACTTCCAGTGCGTTTGCACCGCCTTCGCTCGAATTAGACTTGAGGTCTTTCGGCACTGATGTGTTCAGACGCGACCACCTTGGGCTTCTTGGCACTAAAAGATCTACTTAGATTTTTTCGGAGGTCGTAGTAGATTTAGATAAAATTAAAAGGGAGTCCGAGTGCAGTGCAACGGACTTAATAGTGTCTGAGTGCTGTACTTGCTAGTTGTACCCGACAAAAAAAAAATCAAAAAAGGTTTCTTTTAAATCGACTTCGGACATTAGTGCTTGTGACCGGAGATATATGTACTTGAATATACATTCTTTGTTTTCTTTATTTTTTCTGCTTTCGAATGACGAAATATAAACTGAATACAGAATTTACTGAATAACCAGTTTTTGTTTTAAATATTTCTTTTTTTTGTATGTATGCACATACAGATTATTCCTAGTGCACTCGCATAGTTGGAGATTATGCAATTTTTGGTAATTGGAAGGCTTTGCTTTGACCTATTTCACGTACACATTTAATCGATGCAAAAGACAAACACAAAAATGTTCGGCCAACACAGATTTTCAATCAAATGCTTTCCCAATGTCAACACTAAGTCGAAGCATTTGGATTTTTGTCAACTTAATGCTTGTATGCACACGAGGCTACTAGGTTATTTGCATACAAATCTGTAAATTGATATGTGTAGGTGCCTCTGTATGTATATGTGACAGTGCTGGTTAGCGACAAAGGTCCACAACTCGGGGCATTTGCGGCTAGAATTTTGAACATCATTAAAATGCCAGCCGCAAGCTGTGATTTCCGCCAATGGCACAATAGGCCCAAGCTAAATACTACATAGTAGTTGATTTACAAATCTACGTACTTACTTAGATGCCTCTAGCAATGTCACATGTGTGAGTAAATATTTGTGCAGCCATCCATATGCGAGTATTCGTATAGGTTCTATACAGAGTAAACATGCAAATGTCGATTTGTTAGGCTGGGCAATGAATGCCATTTGCTAGCAGCTGTTACAGCAGCCCAAGGTTACTTACCACCTCCTACACCACCTCCACTAATCCACCCTTTATCTGATTATGCCTACCATCGGCAGCCAGCTTCTTTGGGTCACGTGATATTGCTAAATTCGAAATGGTCAACTACAACCAAATTCTTGTGGTTGATAGTTGGTTGTAAAACGGAAATTTGTTCTAATTTTCAAAGTGCTTGCAAGCGCATTGCTTTCATTAACATTCAAATGCATACACATATACACACACATACATGCATACAAGTATTTTGAGCAGAAGAAGCAGCAGTAGCTTAGAATTACATACTTAGTGTGTAATGGTGTGTGTTTGAAAGTCAATTTCCATTGAAGGAAAACTCATTTAAATGCTTCGCTTACATACTCCCGATCGATCGAATATCAGGCAGTTAGTTGTTTGGTCGGTCAGTCAAACAGTCAGTGAGTCAGTTAGTCAGCCATTTGGCTGTGTTGGTCACTAGATTTGCCAAGTGTACACCTACACACATACACACACACACTCACACATTTCTGGTGTAGTTGCGTTTACTGCTTATTCAATTGACAAGCCAGTCATCAATGTTGCAAACCGACATTACTCAGTGCAATCGTTGTGAGTACTCGCTGCATGCGAGGTTTCTTGCTAAGTGAGCCGAGGAGAGAAATTATGTCAATCATTAATGCCATTTCTAAATGTGCTATGCATGCTTCAGTGAGCTAATTTGCCTCTTCCAGGTAAATATTACAATACGCATACGAATTCACCTTTGAGTTAGTTGCTACTGTAATCTTCTATTTTGTGAATGGTTGCATAATAAATACTTAGGCGTTTTCCCTCCACACATTTATTGCATTTTCGAGTTTACATATACATTTTACAAAAATCGTTTACAAGAAAATTGTTTGATTAAAATGGAAAATATATGGCAATGTGTTTATTTTATCAAATTAATCTCTCTGCTACAGCGCAAGCATTTATACATTGATGGCGATGTGTGTGATGAGTATGCTTTTGTCTACTTAAAATCAAATTAATTTTAATTCTCAATAAATTTTATAAAATCACAATTGCACGAGAAAACGATTAAGTTGAATTTAAGGTGAAGAAAGTAATACTCTTATTGATGCCATTTGCTCGCAAGCACTTGAAAAGTATGTCTTTACCTGTGCCACAACTCAAGCTAGTGGACCACCGCAAGCAGGGTGCTTCCTTCCAACTTTTCATGTGGAGCCAAGACACTTCAGAGCATATTAGCCTCATCTAGGCTCTTCTTGAGCTACTAGATTAGATAAGACTCTTTACGAGGTTTGCACTTCGTCCTCCTGGTGTTTTGTGCCATCTACTCATCACGGTACCTCATCCAAACCCAGTTCCCTTATTAAGCCTACGATAGAGCTGGGTTGGACTGAGCGTATGTATGTGCCTTTCTTCAGGCTGAAGTTGGCGAAGACATCTGAACCTTCTCCGGCGTATAGCGCTGCATTCCAGGAGAAGGTGTAATGTAGTCTCTTCCTGTGGCACTAGAGAGTCTATTAGTTACCCATATCAGACAAACAAAATACCACCAAATTACATCTCAAAGTGCCAACGCATATGTTCTACAGGCAAGCCAGTGAACACTACCTCCATGTGATAATTTCCAAGAAGAGCTTTGAAAGAGCGCTCGTCTTTCAAGGATCCTTGCATCTCTCCTGCGGCAAGTGAGAGTAGAGCGTAGTCGGGTGGATACAAATTTTCTCAGAGCTAGCTAGCATGTCTGTAATTAGACGCGTAACTAAAGATAAACAACAATGTGGACGTTCATTGAATAGGTAAAAAAGCAGATGGGCCAGCGAGCCTTTGAGCTAACCAGCCCCGTAAGGTAATACCGTTTTGACAGTTTCGCGGAAGTGTTTAGTACGTAGGTGGCTATGCGGCTATAGCAGTAGTCAAGAGAGTTTTCTATTACAAAGCTATCTGGAATGCCCAACCGGCCTATCTGACAAACAATTTGGCTTCAAACGGGCTCGATCAACTGTGAACGCTAGTTCTGCGGAGAAGAGTCAGGATACAGCAGCTATAGCCCAACTATGGCCCTTTGCAGTGGGGCTGAAATTGGCAGTACAAAAAACAGAAGCGTAACTGCGTGCAGAAAAAAAGAGTTCATGAAATTGTGGATAAGTGACCATGAAATACTGTCGCAAGAAGTAATAAAGTATCTAGGCATAATAGTTGATGCATGGCTCTGCTTTAAGCAACACACAGCAACTGTGGGTTCCAATGCAACGGCAATCAACGGTGCTCTTACAAGAATTCTTCCAAGTATAGGGGGACCGCAAGGCACCAGAAGGCACCTCCTGGTAAGTGTGGTGAATTCAATCATCTTATACGCCTATCATTATCCTATATGGGTAGGAGCTAAGCCATCGAATGTTAGACCTGTAGCTCAAGTGCACCGACGAAATGCACTAAGAGTCACGTGCGTATACAGAACCGTATCAGATGACGCGGTTTGCGTCGTCACTGGAAATCTCCCAATAGATATACTTATGCAGGAAATGGGGCAACTTTTTGACAGACAAGGAGTAACGCCGACAACTGAAGCGAAAGCTGTAGAATGCCTGCATTCGTTAGAAAAGTGGCAAAACAGCTGGGACTCGCCTGTTAACGGTTATTGGACCTATAGACATATCCCCAAAATTAGCCAATGAGTTACCAGAACACACTTAGACGTAGACCACTATTTAACCCAAATATTGAGCGGGCACGGATTTTTCTTACCTCCATCGTTTTCATATGGAGGGCACTCCGTTCTGTCCAAGCTGCAACAATGCAATAGAAAGCGCGGAGAACGTGTTGGCAGAGAAAAATAAATCAGCCCTAGATAAGAGATATACTGTCTACAAACTGACGACGAATCACAGACGCTCAAGTCATGTGCTCATGACGACATAAGACGGTATAATATTACCCCAACATCTACTTTGCTGCAGTTGCAAAAGAAATTTCGATAGCGTATCACATTCATACGTCCATGTGAGAGGAACCTGAGAGCATGCCACACATACCACTGGTATGACGGCACAGAGACTTTAGAAGACGAGCCTATAGCATGAAGCTGGCTACAAATATGGTGGACCCAGACATGGGTGAATTGTATTGGTCCATTTAATGGACACCGTTATGGTACTTCCCGAAATAATACACACTAGTTCCGGGAAGGGAGTCTTCCCAGAAGAGGAGGAGGAATTGTTTTGGTGACTACATCATTCGACGCAGTGCGCATGTTTTAATTTTAGACTGCTTCTTGATGGAAAAAATACCGTTCAAGCGAGGCAATATGGTTTGGTTTGCTAACTTCAAACGTAGTCGTAGAGACACCTATAATGCGCAACGTTGCAGTGGACGTCCAGATGAGCCGGTGATACCAGAAAACACCACAAAAACTCCACAAAATCGTTTTAAATGATCGAAAAGTGAAGTTGCGTGAGTTAGCTGACATCATAGATATATCAGAAGGCCGAGTTGGCTTTATATTGCATGAGAATTTGAATAGGAAAAACTCTGTTCAAAATGAGTGCCGCCTTTGCGCGACCAAAAACAAGAAGTTTTTGATGATTCTGAGCAGTGTTTGTACATTTTTAAACGTAAGAAAGTGGAATTTTTCCATCGATATGTGACAATGGATGAAACGTGGATCCATCACTTCACTCTGGAGTCAAAACAATCACCATCTGGGTGGACAGAAACTAGTAAACCTCGTCCAAAGCGCCTGAAAGCATAACAATCGGCTGGAAAGGTTATGACCTCTGCATTTTGGGATGTGCGTGGTGTAACATTCACTGACTATCTCGAGGAGGGAAATACCATCAACATAGAGCTATTGGAGCGTTTGAAGGTCGGCATTGCAAAAAAATATCCGCATATGGGAAGGAAACCATTTTTTTGTTCATCAAGGCAACGCCACGTGTCAAAAGTCAATCAAAAAACAATGAGTAAACTACATGAATTGAACTTCGAATTGCCTCTATATCCACCGTATGGCCAGATTTGACTCTCAGTAAGTGCTAGCTGTTGGCAGATCTAAAACAATGCTCGCGGGTAAGGAATTTTGTTCGAATGAAGAGCTTATCGCTGAAACTGAAGCCTATTTTGAGGCAAAGGATAAATCGTTCTACTAAAGTGTTATTGGAGGATTGTCCGCTTATGGTACTGAAAAACGCGTTCGTGTACACTGTGCCTCAAAGGGCCTTCATATTTTGTCTAAGTCTGCTTATGGATTCAGGCTGCTGCCACTAAGTTATGAGTTTTTGTTTGGTTGCGTCTAAGGGCTTAATCTTTATTATTTAGTATTGCGAAGCATCGAACCAGCCCTAGTTGGTAGAAAGTCCTATTGTATTGAAATATTTATTACAGCAAAAGTGGCCTAAAAGTGCTCAGAGCACACAGAATAATATAGGGCTCTTTTTGTCTAGAGTTAGAGCAGATTTTGCCTTATTGGTATTAAAGTTCAGGAACTTTTTGGAATGATTAAGATCGTTTGTGGCGTTTCAGTTTTCTTTGGTTTTTATTTGGGCCCATTTATTGGTTTCCTGTTTTAGTGTTGTTTTTGTTTTAGGTTGGTTTTGTTTTAGAGCCGAAAAATGCGGTTGATGTAATAAACGGCCCTTCCACCCCTTTTTTGGCATAAAGGTCTGCCTTCTCGTTTCTTTCGTGCCCTTCCTGTTCTGGTAGCCAAATAAGGGAAACCTGATTGAAAGTCGCCAGTTTGTTGAGTACATTGTTACACTCTATAAGGGCTTTTGAATTGAACGTAAAACTATTTAAGGCTTTCAGGATTGATTGACTGTCCAAAAGTATTTAAATTTTTACTTCTTCGAACTATCTTTTGGGCACGATTTCCACTGTTCCCATTATGGTGTAAAAAAGCTCCGCAGGAAAACTTTTATTATCTGTTTTCAGTGCTAAAGATTTGTGTGCTCTAGGCACCACTCTTCCTACCACCTGCTGCGTTTTGAATCCATCTGTATACGATTTTTGCGAGTCGAATCATGTAGCCGCGTTGGGCAAGTATTCCACCTTGCCCTAGATGGAAAGATAACCTTGTATCTCTTAGTAAAATTGAGTACGACTTCCGTGTGGCCCTTCGACTGAGTGATTTTTGCTGCATTTTCGACCCTTTTTTGGGGGCACTTACCTTATAAAATTCTTCCCCTCTCGGCTGATTCCACCCAGGGACTGCTGAAAGCATTTCATCAAGGTGGAGCCGTGTTTATGCCTTTTAGACACACCAGGTACCTGCGTGCAGGTTCCTCTCTTAATTGCGTTTTGTGGTTATACGCTATCAATATCATCTATTGGTTTGGGACCAATGGGACATCGGAAAATTGTCATATCGTTACTCGATATCGGCTTGTCGTCTGTTTTGATTCTTCTTGTGGCTTTACCTCACGCGTTCGTGCTTGTCCTCTCTTCATGAATAGAGTCTTCCCCACAGGAGATCTGTTTCAAAATGGCTTCTTTGGGCGACGCATCTGGGCATCTGTTGGGTATTCTATTGCGGCCGCAATCGCTTTGCCCTCTCATTCTAAGTTTCGCAGTTTTATTACTATCCTTGCTGCAAACTGTTTTACTGATTCGCATTTCTCTTTCGAGTTCATTTTCAACCCTGTTTAGGATATTGAGGTGTCCACTAAGATCTGCTTATTTACATTTTTTCTTCATATGAAATGAGAGGGCTTGCATAGCAGCTTCCTCGGATATTGCTAAGTGGAGCAGTGGCAGATTTAAAAGCGCTTTCATCCTAGCAGTTGGAGTAGTTTTCAGTCGTGGTGTTACACCTTACCATGTCATGCGGTGCTGTAAAATGGTGATTATTATACTAACTTTTATGATTTTTTATCTGCCGCAGCAGCAAACTTCCTTGCAACATACGGCAAGCTCTTACAAATAGTAAAATAACTAAACAAAAACTTCAAAGGACAAAAAGAAACCAATGCACAAAATCTCAGAAGTTTATATTCAAGCACTCGCTTTAATATTAAAATAAGTTCGGGCTTGAGGCGCTTAGAAAGTGCGCAAGAATTATCCAGCTCGCTTGAATCATATCGGAGTGGAATTTACACACTTTAAATCACATGTCCGCTCTCTGGCTTACGAGTCATTAAACCATTTGAAAATGTAATCATTTCACAGCACTAAGTAAATGCAGCAGAGCGCAACAAATATGCAGGTGATGTATGTATGTATGTATGTATGCATGTGTGTGTTTTAAAGGAAATTTACCATGTAGCGTGTTGCATGCAGCAAGTACTTATAATAAAACTGTAACCTCATTTCAACAGACAGCGCAACGACTAAGGCCCAAATACAAATGTATGTATGTATGTATGTGTAGCTGCAGCAAGCAGAAAATTTCCTTTACCACACTTCTCTCTATCTATGTATACCTCCCTGACTCTCTCACACATTTTAGTCCTTTTGCCATGTTGCACTTCTCAATGCGGTTAAAAAAGAGTTTTCCTTTAACTCAATTTCCCAGTGACGTTGCAGCAAAATGATTCCTCGTGGAAATGTGCACATTTCTTTATGCGCATTTTTGCTGACGCATAAGCGTGCAACTGGGCAACTGAAAGTGGTGGGGCAGTGAATGGGCACAATGATGCTATGCGTAATACATACACGCATGTATGTGTGTGTGTGTGTGCGTATACATATTTCAATACATGTTTGCTGCTGCTGAATAGATAAATAGATAAAACAGTCACAACAGCAGTTTGCGGCAAGCAAAATGAGCAGCACAGCGGCGCAACGGCGTAGAAGCAAAGCGGCATAGCTCCATTGCACCACAAACCACAGCGTCAGCTCGTAGAGGCTTTGCTGCGCAAAAACTACTTAACTAGTTCCTGTTCATAGTTTATAGCAAGCATGTTGCAGCTGCACAGACTCATACAGATTCACATATATATATTTATATACATACACAGACATATACATATACATATACCCATTGAAGTATAAAGAGAGGCGCATGGAGTTTCCTCTTTTCATTTTGTCCGTTTTTTTTCGCCTCTACAAACAATTTTTGCCTATTTTGCGGCGCATCAATTGAATTCTAGGCTTAGGGACTTTGGAGCATAGCGTGAAAAGTGTACGCAGACTGTTCGGACATAATAGTTATACACACATACATATATACATATAAATAAAAACAACGCTTGTCGTTAGCACAAAAATTCACATTTGTGGCGTTGAGTTGTTTTTGTGTTAGTTGTTGTTGCAATTAAGATTAAGAACGTAAATAAATAAGGTTTCATTGAATTGCAAGCCTGCCAGTGTATTCATACGCAGTGTTCGATTTAAAGTTTTAATGCTGATTTACTGTTGCTAAGTCACACATCATTTGAATTGATGTTGGTTGGTTGAAGTGGTGATTCACCAAGAATCCAATTAGTGCTTCCGCACTGTTTTGTTGCCACATCCTTGCTACCAACACCCTCGCTACGATTTTTTCTTCACGACTATATCCAGTCTGTGCGATTGAGAAATCTTATAAGGTTGGTTACGTCTATTATTCCGGTCAGCTCTTCGAGGCGGCTTGCCAAAGGTTAACATACTCGCCTTCCATAGGGCTGGGCATTCACAGAGGAAGTTGTATTGATGTACTTTTGAGTAGAGGATTTTAGTTAATAATTATACATAGTTACATAGTTCATTCGATCAGTCCAATTTTTTACTATTTTTTTTTAATAAATCTAAATGAAGTCAATGAACAGAAATGTGACGCAAACGATGGGCATTTGGCTTCAATTGTTGCATGAGCAGTATTTTATAGGCACCTAAGCCAACATCCTCACGCAAAATTTTCCACGTGGTCGAAGGACAAAGGCCAACAGTTGAAAATGACGATGAATTGACATTTTGGCGTCTTCTTCAACACTGCGGTCTAAGAACTTAGCGGATAGATTTTTTTCTCTAAGTAAATTTCCACAATTTCGAAACGTTCTTGTGAGGTTTAACGATTCATGACGCCCTGCCAAACCTTACTGAATAGAAATGTCAGCACAGTTTACCATTTTCAGCTGTCAAACCTCAGTTATCGATATCGATAGTTCTGAAGCAGCTGGAAAAGCACCCGATACAATGATGATGAGCCAGCTCGTGAGTAAAGATTTCTGCCTGGCCTACAAATCTATAAATTTCCCAAATGGGATACGGTTCCTTACCTAGCTTAGTTTCACCGCCAATGAGTACTTAGATGCAAACCTAAACCTCAGCAGGCGGGATATACGGATATCAATCTAAGCCAAAAGGAATTTAAAGCAAGTAATGCTCCGAGTACACACTTGGCTAGAGAACCGCAGATTAAAACTAGCCACAGAAAAAACAGAGCTAATCCTTCGAACCAATAGACGTATTCCATTAGAAGTGGATATGCTAGTACTCAGGGTCACTTTATCGATAAAAGAGTGGCAACTAGACTGAAGATTAACTTACTAGGAGCACATAAATCATGCTGTCACATGAGCTGCCAAAGTAAACGGCGTTTTAAGTAAGCTCGTGGCAAACATTGTAGGTCCAGCTCAGAGCAAGCGAAAACTCTTAATGGACACGATGAACTCGATTCTTCTATACGGATGCGAAATATGGGTGGATTCGCTAAGGGTGAAATGCCGCCGAAAACATTGCAATCTGTGCAACGCACCTTTCAGCGTTATCAGCGGAACCATCCCTATAGATCTTCTAACACAATCGCGGAAACGGAGATGGGAGGCAAAAATCTTAGGAATTCCAGGACCTTGCTTCCTTCACATTAGAATTCAAATGCTCGAACTCTGGCAAGCAAGATGGAGCTCTGAGCACTACCGTAGATTAACAGCGAGACTAATACTCGATTCAAAAAATTAGG
>JAYXIM010042600.1:0-50880 GCA_037575425.1 Anastrepha fraterculus
GATATCATTTCCGTATATCGCATCACACTGTATTAGTGTCGCGGCTTTTATTATTGCCTTCATTTCAGCCTAAAAGAAACCGCAGTAGTAGAAACCCCTGTAGATTTTTTTGTGATGTAATCCAAAACAAAACATGCACCACTCCCTCTGAATCAGCCTAGTAATTGCTTTACGGAAGGTAGAAACACTCAGTAGGCTTTTATTTAAAAATAATTTTGTCTCAACTGCTCGACACCTATGTGAGTCCCACCAGCTTAACTTAACTGCTAACCGTAGTCGACCCACGGAGAGTCATGATACCTTGTTTTCATGATATTAAAAATTGTTGGACAATTACATGATAAGTTCTACAGGATTAGCTCCATTCCTGGAACGCTAAGCCATATAAATTAAATAAATAGCTGTTACTTATAAATATTTATATGTATACCAAATGTGTGTATGTATATTTTTTGCGAACTATTTTGAAATATTTTTTTCTTAAAGCTGAATTCCTGCGTATGTGTGAGTAAAATATTGCTTGTATTTACTTAGGAAAATTGCTGTGAAATTAAAGCACACGCGATGCCTTTACGCTTCCTTGGGCGCATGTGCCGGGGCTTAATATGTATGTACACACACACACATATACATATATCTGCACAGGAATAAATATTTACTCTTGTAAATGTAAAGCCATTTGAAAGCGATATATTTTCCAATACGCGTAAATTTCTTGCGGTATGATTCCAATACCCATGAGCATTAGGGTGGTAACAAAAAAAAATCAGATTTTTGCTATTTTAATAGAAAAAAGAAAAATTATACAAAAACTAGGTTTTTTTTTTTTGTTGGGACAGCTAGCAAGTGCAGCACTCAGATATTAATTAAGTCCATTGTACTACACTTGGAGCCCCTTTTAATTTTCGTTAAATCTACCCAATTTCCGAAGAAATCAGAGTAGATCTTGTGGTGCCAAGGAGCCACAATGGTCGCTTCTTAACACACCAGTGCCAAAGACCTCAAACCTGATTCGAGCTGAAGGCGGGGCAGACGCACAGGAAGTGGTCCGCCGTCTCATCCTCCTCTTCACAAACTGGGCAGAGTGCACTGTCTTAGATGCCTACCTTTTCCATGTGCTTCGCCCACAGAAAGTGCCCAGTCATCAGTCCAACCAGCCGTCTGCACTCCCCTCTGCTTAATGACAGAAGGGCTTGCGACAGTCGATCGGACATGACAGGTAACATCAGTTTAGTCCATCTGCAGCCTCTCTCAGCCTGCCATGGGGGTGGCAGTTACCCATTTGCTAACCGTGGCTGTGATGGCCGCAGAAGGGAGTGGCAAAACGGGCTTTGGCTCTAGGTGCAGTATTACTAATTTTAAAAATTTTATGTAAAAGCGCTTAAATTTCTTACGGTATGATTCCAATAGCCATAAGCATTAGGGTGGTAAAAAAATTCACATTTGCGGCTATTTTAATAGCAAAGAGGATAATTGTACAAAATTAATTTCAAAAACTAGGTGCGATATTACTAATTTAAAAAATTTTGCGTCAAATTGATAATCCGACAATCCGAAATCCTCCAAGTAAAGAATTTCAAGACCTAACTATTTCGTGTTTATGGTTATTTATAAAATTTTCATAAAATTGTTATTGTGATTCTCATGATTTGTTAAAGCAAATTTAAACAAATTTGCGAAAATATCAGCAGAAATTAATATTTTCATTGCTAGGAATAAAAAAAGTGGCAAAATGCAAAGAACTAAGTAATAAAGCTCTTCATCATATAAAAAAGCCTCAAAATATGTATGTATGTACGCTAATAACTATGCCTAGAATGCTTCGATTAGCACAAAGTTTTTTATATTTTTAAGCTAATCTCTTCTGAAAGGTTCTTTTCGACAAAAATTGCATGAACTTACAAAAGGGGTGCGTCTATGGGCGAAAATATGTTAAAACATCCTAAAATTATCTTTCAAACTGCAACAAATCAATAATGACTGAACCGATTGGAGCACTGTTTCTTTGTTATGAAGCATTAAAATATTTACTATCAATCCGCATTAGTCAAATTTAATAGTTATTTTTTATTACTATAAAATTTTAAAAGCTAAATATTTTTTTTTAATTGCTGTTTGTGGGTACAATCTTTCGTCAACAAATGTCTCCACATCATCTGCATATTCTGGCCAAACACCATCAGTAACGACGCACTGAAGAATTAACGAATGAGGAACCCATCCTTAGTGAACAAGAACAAAAAAAAAGAAAACAAAACTCTATTAACAAGGAATAAGCAGGCCAATCAAATATTAAAAATTGAAAATATTCTTTGATTTCCATATCTGCTGATTTTCTTATTGTATTGCGCACTACTCTTTCGTATATCCTTTGACTTTGGCAGAGTAGTGCATGCCGGGTATTTGCTAGTAGAAAATATTCACTCCTTTTCTTGTTTGGGCATTATGGGCACACTCTGCGGTCCCATATGAAACTAGCTGATACATTTTTCCAATAAGCATCCACTAAGTTTTCTCAATTTGATTTAATCTGAAAAAAATATAAAATAAAAAGAAAAAAAATAAAAAAAATTTATATTTTGATTAATTTTATAATTTTTTTGAAGAACAATTTTTTTGTAATTATTATACATACAAAATATAAATAAAAATTCATCACTTTCCCGTTTTCTTTCACATTCGTTTGCAGCACCACTAAAAATCAACCACAGAACAACTTTTTGTAGGCCACCCTAATGCATGTACACTCTTATAGTTCTGCAGGGAAAGCCACTGTTCGCAAACAGGAGCGCTTTTAGTGAACACGAAACCAGTTTGTAATCCTTCGCTGATCTAAGCAACTGTTGCTGCAATGAAAAGGCCCCCATAAAAACCATCTGCCATTTGGAGGCGGCGTAAAACCGTAGCTTTGTCCAATTCTGAAAAACATCAAGACGCACAATGCAAATAGGAGCAGGAGCTCAGCCAAGCACTTAGATTATGGGCCGCAATTATATAGGTATATAATTATACATACACAAGGTGGCGCACAATTAGTCACCCTATTCGAAGATTTCTAATTTTGGAAAATGGCGTTGAACCTCAATAATATTTAACACTTGTGAACCAAACAGTTGCGGTTTACAAACAAACAATCAATGAAGTGCGTGAAGGCCAAAATAAATTTTTCCATTATTTTTTTTTTTAATTTAGTAAAAAATTATTCAAAATCAAAATTGCGTGCCTAATTTTGCGCCACCTATTATACATAACATAGAACTGTTGAATAATAGCAAAAAATGGGCTAAAGACAGTATCATTTGTTTGATAGTTTCGAGTAAGTATAGAAACGGTTACCATAGACCTTAACCCTCTGCGTGATTTTTCGAAAATTTGAATCTATCATTAAACTACGCTGCCCCTGTTTAAAAGTACAAAGTATAATACTTATGTAGAGCAAGTATTCTAAAAAGAAGTGGGTGAAGACTAATCCTTAGCAATGCTAAAATTTAGCTGTTAACTGGTAGACAAATTTAGAATATAGTCTTCAGCGTAAAGGCTCAAAAATGGTCCCAGCACATTTAATATTTTTCTTCTCAGATTTGTTCCTTGAAGAAATTAGTAAAAATATATAAATTTACTTGTGTTCACATTCGCATCTGCACGCGCTAACAGCCCCACACATGCCTTGGCTCCCCAGCTGTTCACAGCCGCTGCGCCCACTTCCTCGAATCAATTTCTATGACAATAGTTGGCTGCTGGTGTTTGTTGTCACCGCTGCTACTTCAGATTGAAATATATTTCTTTAGAATTTCTGCTGTTTACGCCTACTCTTGCCATGGCAGCGTGTTTGTAAATATTTACACATATCATCAGAATTTGGTTGTACTTTGGAATCTAAATATTGATATAAATTACAACGAATTGAGCTCAACCAAGTTTCAATGCGTTGAAGGGAATGAGAAGGAAAGTCGTTAATTCAGATTTAATGAAATGTTATTATAAACGGCATAAAGGCCAACCTTTTTCAATTAATTCAATTGTTATACTAAGGATATAGAATTTTATAGAATATAGAACATAAATAGTTGTTACGGCCCACCACCAGACTGGTTTACTGGTTTATTGAAATGATGCTTACGAGTACTTAAGTCTGGGAGAGCAGTGCCACTTCAGTAGGAATGTTTTATGCTATTACAAAAATTCTGCTATAGCACAGAGACTTATTGATAAGTTTCCACAGTTTAATTGCATTAATTTTTAATAAGTTTTCTATGAAAATATAGTTCACTCTCCCAAAAAACCATGTAAATATTTTATTTTGCGGTTAAGTCTTTAATTAATCCAAACCAACATGGTTTTGTAACTGGCCGTTCTACAGCTACTAATCTTGCTGCTTTTAGCGAATTTTGTATTTCATCGTTTTCTAGAGGACTCCAAGTTGATTGCGTCCATACTGACCTCTCTAAGGCATTTGATAAAGTGTCGCACGAGTTCGCTTGCTTGGGTTTTCACTCCACCTTTCTGCAATAGCTTAAGTCATATTGAACGGACAGACGGTGTGTGGTAAAAATTGATGGAGTTTTATCGAACCACTTTGTTGCTACTTCAGGTGTCCCCCAAGGGAGCATCTTAGGGCCACTTCTTTTTGTCATTTTTATCAATGGCATAAGCAAATGTTTTACTTTTTCTAATTTCTTGCTCTTCACAGATGATTTAAAAATCTGCTCATCTGTGAAGGACTCAGTGGATGCTTCAAAAGCTTCAACTCGATTTGAACAATCTTCATCGCTAGTGCAAAAGATCGCGTCTGTCCTTAAATATGATATCAAAAAATGTTTTCATTTAACATTTTCGAGGCGTTCAGCGCATTTTTAACACATCATACACCATTTCAAATGATGTACTACAAAGTGTGACAGAGTTTAAGGATCTCGGAGTATTATTCAATACAAATTTTTCCTACAGTGGCCACATTAATTTTATTCTTTCAAAATCGTATTCGGTTCAAAAGCTTCATCCGTCGCAATACAACTGAATTTTCCGCTCCGTATACCTAGTATAAACGTCTCTTGTATCGTCTCACCTAGAGCACGCTCTTATCATTTGGAGACCTTACGACTAACTCCCGATTAATATAATAGAACGCTGGGTTGCCTGCTTCATCCTATAATTCTAAAGCTAATAATCTAGAATCTCTTGAAAAGAAAAGGACAGACATTTCACTTTCGTTTATTTTCATTGTTGTCAATGTTAATCGTCGACTGTACAAATTTAGATTGAGCGGATAAACTTTAATGCTTCCCAGAGAAGGGTTCGAATTTTTTACTGTTTTATGGAGAAAACTGTAAGACTAATTTGCGAGTAATGCACCCATTGCTCGCTCACTTCGAAATTATAATTCATTATGTAATACCAGTCTGCTTGATTTTGCATTATCCAGATATAGTTTTGTAAAAATTTTAAATTTAGTTACTTAATATTGTATTTATATTATATATACAATAATTGGCGCGTACACCCTTTTTGGGCGTTTGGCCGAGCTCCTCCTCCTATTTGTTTTGTGCGTTTTGATTTTGTTCCACAAATGGAAGGACCTACGAAACCGACTCCGAACGGCAGATATTTTTTATGAGGAGCTTTTTCATGGCAGAAATACACTCGGAAGTTTGCCATTGCCTGCCGAGGGGCGACCGCTATTAGAAAAGACTTTTTCTTAATTTTGATCTTTCACCGAGATTCGAACCGACGTTCTGTCTGTGAATTCCGAATGGTAATCACGCACCAACCCATTCGGCTACGGCGGCCACCGTATATTAACAGATAATATTCTAGTTGCCAAATTTGGCTTTTCTTTACATTTTTGTCTAGTTTGTAAGGTAATTTGAACTGTAGATTATTAAATAAATAAATAAGTAAGTACAGGCTTCAAACTTTGTGCAAATTTGAATAAAAAATGTAACAGATTTACATCAAAATTGTGCACTTCTTAATCAGAATATTTAGAAAAATGATTTCCATAGAGAAGAGAATCTCTTCACTCGTTGAATTAAGAAGTTGCGTAAAAATAGGCAAAAGTTATTTAAATAGGATAATCCAAATGAATATTAATTTCACCATTGAAATGAAGTGAAAGAATGGACCGAACTTTTTATCTGATTAATACTTAGTTTCATTATAAATTTTTACTAAATACAAATAAAGTCAATTCATAAGATTTAACGCAAGAAACACATAAAACTTTAATTTCGAAAATATAAATAAAAAATTTACTTAAATTTATGTAAGTTAACTGCCTTTTCGTCTTAAATTTAAATTTAAAATAGTTCATATTTAGTAGAAAACTTTATTTAAAACCCAAACAAGAACATTTTCGTATATATCTGCCCAAAAATTTCTATGCATCTACACAAACGTACGAAAAATCAAAGCGCTTATACATATTTTTGTTATTGCAATGACACACTTTATCTATGTACGTGAGTATGTACACAAGCGTGTATGTATGTGTACAGCGACTGCCGTGGCCATTTCTACTACAATTATATAGCATCCATTTTCATAAACCTACACAACATTCAGCTACCTCTGCTAGCTCAACGCAAATATGAATTTTTAGATATGCAGACAAATAAGCAGGAGCGGCAGCAAACGCAAAACTCAGCAATAAAGTAATAAAGAAAGGCAAAGCAGAGAAATTTGTTTTTAGTGTTACCAGGCAACTGGGCAACTAGATGGTAAAGCAGGCAGTTAAAGAGCATCCTAAACTAAATAAAGTTGCTGGGCGGACATGACGTTAGCGTGCAGGAAGCCCTAAAGTAGGCCGTGCAAAGAAAATTAGCTGGTGGGCTTGGAGTGCTACAGGTATTCAACAAATTTCAAATAAACTCATGCGAGATGTGGCTATTAAATAACTAAACTGATGCCGTGAAATATTTCATTTTGATTTCAAACTTATTTTCTTAAGATTCTTAAGATTGAAGAAGCAACATATAAGTAGACTAATTTTCTATCCATACAACACTTCATGCGAACTGCAGTGGACTCTACTAGAAGTTTTCATCTGTCAATTCCTTCAGAACATTCTTTCAATGGACTCATTTCGTGTTCTTTTTAATGCTGATTTTACCTCAGAAAATACTTACAAGCCCTGCGATTAGGTCACTATTAATTGAGAGGCGCAGTTAAAGTGTCTGCTTATATGAACATTTAAATTTTATACCACCTTCAAAGAATAAAATAATTTGATGAGAATTCTTGAATGATCGCTGATGGTTGATGGTGAAATGCTTCGCTTTTGCTAGTCAATTTATAAAAAAATTGTAAAAACAAATAAAAAACAATATATATATAAAAATTACAAATATGTTTATTTGTACAAAAAACAAAATTTATAAAAAAGGATAAAAAATCTATAAACAAGTTTGTAAACAAATTTACAAAAAAAATGTGTAAAATAAATTTAAAAAACTATATATAAAAAAAAACTTACAAACAAATTAAAAAAAAAGCATAAAAACTTACTGAAAAATTAAAAAAAAAATGTATAAAAAACTAAACAAAAGTTTAGAAAAAAAATAGTACATTTATAAAAAAAACTATAAAATGAATAGAAAAATTTACAAAAAATTTGTAAAAAATAATTTATAAAAAACAAATTTATAAAAAAAAATTTATAAAAAGCAAAACAGCTTACAAAAAAAAAAAAAATAGTCCATTATAAAAAAAATAAAAATTACTACAAAAATTAAAAACATCTTTGCAAAAACAAATAGTACATTTATAAAAAACAAAAATTATAAAAACAATACAAAAACGTTACGAAACAAAAAATACAAAAATGCATCAAAATGTTTTGAAAAATTTACAAAAAATTTTGTAAACAAAATTTTGTGAACAATAATTTAAAAAAACTTATAAAAAAAATGTATAAAAAATGTAGAACAAAAGTTTATAAAAATAGTTATAAAAAACCTAACGAAAAAATTTTGTAAAAAAATATATAAAAAAATCTTATAAACAAATTTATAAAAAATGCATAAAAAATTACTGAAAAATTAAAAAAAAAATTATAAAAAACTAAACAAACGTTTGCAAAAAAAAATAGTCCATTTATAAAAAAAACTATAATGATATAAAAAAGTTAGAAAAATATATGCAACATTTTTAAAAAATATTTTATAAAAAACAAATTTATAAAAAAAAATTATAAAAAGCAAAACAGTTTACAAAAAAAATAGTCCATTTATAAAAAAACAAATTATAAAAGATGAAAATTACTACAAAAATTTAAAAAAACTTTATAAAAAACTAAAAAAAAGTTTGCAAAAACAAATAGTCCATTTATAAAAAAAAAAAATTATAAAAAAATACAAAAAAGTTACAAAAAAAAGAATAAAAAATGGATAAAAAAATGTATTGGAAAAGTTACAAGCAATTTTGTAAACAAAAATTTGTAAGCAATTATTTATAAAAAAATTGATAAAAATATGAATAAAGAAATTTATAAGCAAAATTAAAAAAAAATAGTTATAAAAACCTTAAAGAAAAAAATTTGTAAGAAAATAAAAAAAAACTATATATAAAAAAAAAATTATTTAAAACTGTATAAAAAGAAACAAATTTTATAAAAAAACCTTAAAACAAATCTGTGGAAAAATTTATATATGTGTAAAAAATATTTAAAAGATGTATAAAAATTTATAAAAAATTAAAATCAAACTTCTCAAAATATTTATAAAAAGAATTTTTGAAAAAATTTGTGAACAAATATATAAAATATATATATAATAAAACTTGTTTAAAAATGATAAATCAAAAAATGTATGAAAAAATTTATGGAAAAAATTAAAAAAGAAATTACAAGAAAACTGAAAAAAATATTTATGAAAGAATTTTTAATCAAATATATTAACAAACATATAAAAAAATTGTATCAAAACATATATGAAAAAATTTATGGAAAAAACTAAAATAAAGGTATAAAAAGCTGTACAAAAAACAATTGCAAAACAATGTATAAAAAGCTTTAAAAACAATTTAAAAAAAAAAGTATAAAATAAATGTAATAAAAATGGAAAATTGTTCAAGCAACTTCAGCTGTCACGTCACCGGGAACTCGGCAGCAGAATTCTGCCCGCTCATTTCACACGTATTCACGCACTCATCCAATCAGGTGTTGTTCAGCCAACAACAAAGCCACATAAACGAGTACTGTGTTGATTTATTTCGCATAACACCAACACAATATCAGTTTTTTCATAAACAAGCCGCTAGCATGACCCAAGTGACGTCAGCCATTCAGCTGATACCTTCAAATTTCGCTGCAGACTCAGTTAACGGTCTGATTTTGGTCACAATTTCTGAATTATTTTCACCAGTTTTTGTTTTTTTTTTATAAATTACATACTATATGTTGTAGATAGAACTGCGTAAGAAAGAAATAGTAGGAGCTCGGCGTGTCGAATTTGCATTTTATTCATTTTGTTGCCCAGTGTATCAGAACACATAATTTTTAACAATTTTAAAGTTTGTTGACCCGAAAGCTGAAATCGAGCGCATGCTCCACATGGCTTAGGCTGGGCTTGCCTTTTCTAAATTGCATAAACACATAGATATTTTAAAAATAAACCAAACCATACACTCGCATTTTGAAAAAATAAAATAAAATAAAATGTGCGTCCTTTCGCTAGCTTGTTTCGCATTGCTTACCCAACATGCACTTGTACTTTAGTGCTTTCTTAATATGAAAGAAAATGCAAGTAATAAAGAGTGGAACAACTGCAGAGTCAAAGAAAAAGCGGAAGTAGTGAATTTAACAAGCAGAATAACTGCAGCAGCCAGCAATAAAAAGCAATAAGCGCATGCTTGCCAAAAACAAGGAAAATCAAGCTAGCAGCAAGCAGTTGCAACATGAAGTATATGCAACATGCAACAGCAAAGAAAAACAGGAAGTAGTGGCAACAGCCATTGAAAGTAAAGTGTAGCTGCACATTACTTTTACAGCTGACATGTGTATGCACACACATATGAGTATGTGTTATAAGGGTGGTCCGTAAAAAAGTGGAAGTGCTGAACTGTTTTTGCGACAGCACACAGAATTTTCCTATGTTGGTAAAGAAATTAATTTTGTTTTCTCTGAAACCTGTTGATGTTTTATGAGGTCGCAAAGCCCACTGCACAGCAACGTTGAAGTGAATATAGAAGAGGGTGGTTTTGTCAATTATGAGTGCACACCTTGTGTTAACGGCTTTTGTGTCTTCGGTAACTCCAAGTGACATTTTCTGACACACTTTTTCATAGTATGTTGCAGTTCTCTAATCTACTTTTTAAATGGATTTTTTTGTCACTTTTTTGATAAAAGTAAAATTGGTTACTAGTGGGTTAAAATGTGGCATAAAAATTATGCTCATAAAATTCTAATAAAGTATGTATTATATGATATACAAATATATAATTTATTTGTCCATCAGAAATCGATACCAGAAAGAGGACTCACTTTCTTTATATACCCATATAATTTTATTGCATACCTGGTTTTGTTTTCCCCTGTTGGAAAGTTCTTGAAGTAAACATACTCGTCAAACCAGGAAAAAACGCTGAACAAGTCGAATAATATCGGCAAATGAGCATATTTCCTATTGCCTCTAAAGTAATGGAATCCTTTTTCCTCAAAAGAATAATGCCTATAATTCAAGCCCGAAATATGAGGAAAAAATATAGTACCAACAAACAGGTCCATATACTCATAAACAGCATACATATTTGAACAAAAAAAGTGCGTGTAGCGTAGTACAAATAACAGAAGTGAAACTTTCAAGGCAGACAAAGAAAGAGGGAGAGACCCGAGAGAGAATGAGAGAGAGAGAGAGGGAAAGAACAACATTTGCAGAGGATACAAATATACAAAATTTACAAAAAATGGAGAAGGGTCGACCGGTGTAGGTAAACGCCGGACACAAGCCATGGCAACAACGCACCCTACTCCGAGCGTTTATCACCCGCACAAACGCAGCGATTCCAAGCCCGCAGTAACGGCACAAATTACCACAAGGCAGTACCAATAAATCCCACGTCGGAATGGCTAGCTCTTTATAGTGCGCGCAAGCACTAGCCAGGAAATAAGCCCTAAAATGTAGGCACCAAAAAAAACACAACGCCAAAAAATTGGGACCAAAAAACGCCCCAAACACTAGGCACCAAGAAAATATAACGCCAAAAAGTAGGCACCAAAAATATATTTCCTAAAAGTTTGCACCAACAAACAAGCGCCAAAAAGTAGGCAGTGTTATTTCTCACTAGAAATTAGCAACCACAAGGAAAAACTCAGGCCAAATAGGCTAAAGTGTATCTAAGATACATATAAGGTATATCTCTCTCTCCCTCCTTTTCCTGCACGCTATATCTTTTTTCTCTCTCGCGGAACGAAAATGCCCAAAACGTTGCATGGCCTTGAAATTTTACTCTCTATTCTCGCTCGTCCATCGACGCCTAAGAAGTTTCACTTCTAAAATATTGCATAGTGACTTTTTTCGACCGCGTTTGGCATGATGGCTTACTCTACAAAATAAAAGACACTCTACCAATTTATTCAGTCCTAAGTGCAAGTTCAACTGGCGTACCCCAAGGCAGTGTTAGGGGCTCCATCCTAAACTTACCATACAAATACGATGTACCAGTTTCTCAAGAAACAATAGTCGGGACGTTCACGGATGGCACTGCCGCACTCACAATTGATTTCCACCCCCATGTGACCTCCCAAAAACTACAGTAGGAACTTGATGAAATAAATAATTGGTTAAAAGATTGACGCATTAGCCAAACGAAACAAAATCTTTTCAAGTCACTTTTACACTACATCGAAAAACTTACCCACCCGTTAAGCTCATTAATACATTAACTTCACAAAATATCTCGGCATGTATCTTGATAGCAAACTTACATGGAAAATCCATAATTTCACCAAACGAAATGCTTAAGAATAAAACCCAGAAGCCTATGTTGGTTACTACATCGAAATTCTCATGTTTCTCTTGAAAGTAAGCTCTCACTTTACTCAGCTATCTTCAAACCGATATGGACATATGGCATTCAACTTTGAGGCAGTGCAGCTAACTCCAGCATCGAAATACTTCAAAGATTCCAGTTCAAATGCACAAATTCATACTGAGCTCAAGGTACCCACAATAATTGAAGAAATCAGAAAATATGTCACATCGCACAGCACATGAGTCCGATCGCACTCAAATCCTCTCGTCCCAGAAATAATTGCAAATTCCATAAACTTCACCAGACTCAAGAGAAAATCCGCAAAAGACTTCATAGGATAATATATTAGTATCTTATCTGATCTTATTATGTATCTTAAAATTAGTAAATGGTTTATTACATGGATGTTTTTTCTCTTAAATAAATTAAATAGCTTTAAGTAAAAATATGGTTTAATAGGTAAAACAGATCACAATTAAGAAATTATGTAAAAAAATGGTTCCAAATGGTTCGTTCCAAAAATACTTTTGGATAATGGTATATTAGTTTAAGCAAAAATGAATTCATTATTTATGGATAAAATGGTTGCGCAAATGGTTTGAAATTGTTTTATGGTCAATCTTTAGCCCCTGGGCGATAGCCGCTTCGATTATTTCTATGATTTTATCCACATTTTCTTTAATATGAGAAATGCCTGAACGTAATTGACGAAACCAAAATTGCACGTAATTAGCCCTTCCAATATCGGCATCAGAAACACCATTCAAAGTTTCAGCGCTCTGACTTGCATTTTCGCCTTTATCAAAGAAAAACTGTAAAATGTAGCGAATTTTCTCTTTTCTTACTTCCATTGTTAACGCCTGTAACTCACAACTGAATGGCGCAAATAAAAATGAGCTAACGAGTTTTTTTAGTATTAAATACTACCTGTCACTTGCCACTATGTCAAAATTTCATTTACAAAATTTTCGTTACACATGAAATACATAAGGAAAATTCATGAGCTTTTCAGCACTACCACAAATATCAAAGGATTTCGAAAAAATATATAAATATGGATGTAAATATATAGATATATATATTTTTTAATACACAGCAATTCTGGGTTACTGAATAATAAATATTCCGTACTTCGACTTCTTTGTTTTGGGCCACCCTAATGCATATACATATGCGTGATGTTCATATAAAACAAAGTGTATGTAAAGCAGTTGCGTGTACAAGTGAGCAGCCGTTTGTTTGCGCAAACATATTGCGGCAATCTGCCACACTTTTACAACATTTTCATTTATTTTGCTTGCACTTCTCGCTGCATATTAGTATAATTTGGTTTTTCACTTCCCTTCTACCGCAAACGAATTATATGCATTTTTTTCTACGACTACATGCATACATATATTTCTAACTAGGTCTTAAGGTCTTCGGGTTATACCAGTATGCACATGGGCATTACACACACACACACATATATATATGCACACCCATGTACACTCGTGCACCTTTACATATTTTTGCCTGCATTCGCTATGCTGCATTTCCTTCCTGCAACCTTATTTTGTCTTAGCAAATTTTCACTTTTTTCCATGTTTTGCATTTTGCGCTTTGTTTTTCCTCAGCCCACATTGCTCAACTCTCAACCAACAACTGTGTAAAAGCGTTTGCTAGTCAAGCGTGCTCCTATTAACCCTAATTTGCGCAAATCTACGAGCATGTCGGCGATAATGTTGACGATATTTCTGCTAATAACGGTGTTTGCGATGTGATGACGACAGCCATGTGATGGAGATGATGATGATAATGATGCTAAAACTGTTGTTGCTCACTGTAATGGGGTGGAGATGATGTCTTCGCAATTGCCATGGCTAATGAAAAAATCCTTTCACTTTCCGTTGTTGCCGCTTCAAAGTGGTTGTTAGTGTAGAGTTCGTATGCCCTTACTTGCATTAGTGTGTGTGTATACGTATGTGATGAGCTAAAGGTTTCTCGGTCAAATTTAAAGTAGCTCAAGCATTTATAGATAGATTATGTAAATTTGGGTCGATTCAGCGCGCTATTTTTCCGAAAAGAACTAAATCTAAAAAAGGGCATTGATATAAATATTAAGAAGAAATCCTTAATTTTCGCGATAGATGGCTGTAGTGATCGATATCTCGTAAAATATTGATCAAACAATTTAAAGTGTATGCTCGTTGCCATGGTGACATTTCACACTAAAAAATTCTTACACTTCTCATAGGTCTATAAACGGCGTCCATGAACGCTGCACTGCCTGTTGTTGCAAGCAGTAAAAATAAGTCTTTCTCATTTTACTGCTGAGCCCGTCCCTTGAGCCTGTTTTTAGATAGGCAAGAGAGCAGAATCATGAGAAGGTGAACTGCTTGCACGCGTTGTTGTTTTCTAATCAACTTTTTTTGTCAACTTTGACTTAGTTACAGTAACATTTTGTGTTCAGTTTCTTGCTGTAATTTATCTTTCTGTAATAAAGGGTTTTCCAATAACAGGTGTTACAGGTGAATGGATTGCGCTATCGAGAGATGATTAACGATTTTTTATGACCGAAATTGGATGGTATTGATCTGGACAATGGTTATTTTCAAAAAGACGGCGCTACGTACCACACAAGCAACGAAACCATTGATCTTTTACGGGAAAAGTTTCCGGACCGTGTTATCTCTCGAAGAGGTGATCACAAATGGCCACCGAGATCTTGTGATTTAACACTTTGTGACTTTTTTTGTTTGAGACCACGTGAAAGAGAAGGTCTACGCCAATAGCCCAGGGTCGATTCAAGTCCTCAAAGATGGAATTCGTGAGGCTGTCGAAGACATAGGGCAGCCAGTTTGCAATTCTGTTATGGAAAATTTAATGAAAAGGATATAGTCCTGTAAGCGTGGACGTGGTGGTCATTGGCCTGGTGTTATTTTCCACTATTAACGACATACCTACCTACCTGAAAGAAACATCCGATCATTTATATTAAAAAATAACATTTTTCTTTGAATATAAAAATAACACCTCTTATTAAAAACCCTTTATTACACTACTACATATGCAAGTATCTTAAACGAACTTCTTGTCAAAGGCTCAAATTCCTCCTTGCCATTGCAGCTAACCATCACACAAGAAAATGTATATAAAATAAATAAATAAATAGAAAACCACTTTATTGCAACTTTCTTCTCATATTTCCCTTCTAAACATATTCCATTCAATGAAAACGCATAAATCTCATTAAAATGATTGCATTGAAAAGTTTCAGCTGTTACGCCTTACTGCACTTTGCGCGTAGCAGCCGTAGCAGGTATTTGCCCCAAAGAATTTATTCACTTTCGAAGAATCTCTTACAAATTTCACTCCAATTACCTGTCACCTTTTAAATTTTTGCGCTATTCAAAGTTCTGAATGCGGTTAGGCAAGTAAAGAGAGTTGGAGCAAGTGGAATAGGGGTTAACGCTTCAATGGGGCGGCGAGAAGAAAGTTTATATTTGCAGGCATAAAGTTATATACATACGCACATAGTCATACACGTATTTGTGAGTGGTTGGTAATAGCGGCTGTGCATTTGCGATGGCAAAAAGACACATTTACTCAGGTGGAAAAGTGTTAGTTGCGCGCCAAGAAGTAGGCAATAGCAAAAAGCAAAAGTGTTGATGTTGAGATGCGAAACTCTCTGATTGTAAACTTTTGCCTGTGAAACAGAAATAAAAATCTTGGCATGGCACAAGTGCAGTCACAGCTGCAGGTGAAGTAAAGTATTTACTACAGTTTTGTACACAAACATACGTGCATATATTTCTATATATGTGCTTGGGTGGCCTGGAAAAATGTTTTCTTCCTGATGCTAATTTTGGGTGTTAGAGACACAAAATGAGACAAAACAATGGGAAACGTATTTTTTCCTTTTATTTTTTTATTTTCAAGGAATCAACCGGTTATGATTTTTACAATAAAAGTTTGGAAAAATAAGCTTGATTATGACTTTTACAATAAATAGTCATGTTTTACTTTTATTTTATTAAAAAAAATGAAGTTGACTTTTATTTTTTCAGTCAAAAAATAACTTTTGAAATGTGGCTTATTTTTTCGGGAAAAATAAAACTCAACTTTTTTTTTTTAGTAAAATAAAAGTACGACATTTTTTTTTAAATTTTTGACTTTTATTTAGTATATTTTTTTATCGCTGATATTTTAGGTCTCTGATTTTTTCAGTTTATTTTTTTGTAAAATTTACCATTGAATTCCTATAGAACAAATATTTTTCTGTGAATTGATTGTAAAATTTTTATTGTAATGTAATTTACTCATCAAATTATCTTTAAATAATGCCAAAAAAATTTCAATAAAAGATTGTACCCTTTTAGTGATCCTGAAAACCACCCAAAACTTAAAAATTTATAAATAAAAATATTTAGCGCATTATTTTTTATCTTATTTTTGGCCCAGAATTTTTAGCAAGAAATGTAGGTTTGTTGGTTTTAAATTGTTAACCAATTAATTTTTGATAATTCAGCTTATGCACAGAGTGGTCATAAAGTTTTTTATTTCAGAAAATTTACGAAATTTTATTTTATTTTATGAATATTTGTATTTAGAGATTTGTTTTTTGCTTTGCGTTTTTTACTCAGAAAAATTACAATTTTTTTTAATATATCACAGATTTTTTGAAAGAAAAATTTACAAACTTTTTTTTTAATATATTAGAGATTTTTTTGAAAGAGCAAATATTTATGGACTGCAATTTCATTCATGTGGCCGCCTTTGCTGACTTCGCAGTAGCTCATCCTGTTAACCAAGTATTCCGAGTCCCAGTTTCTGGTTCTATCTCACGAATGACTCGTTCGATAGTCACCTAAAGAGCCTGAAGCATTAATGGATAATTCGCCTAATATCGATCGTTCACGACACTTCACAAAAAAAGTTTTACGATTTCAGATCACAGCTCCGTGGTGGCCAGTTAACATCGCCGTAATGGTCGATATCATGATAACAAAGATTGACGCGTAAAATATGGATTGCGGTATGGGCTGTGTGGGTTACGCACCATTCTGCTGAAACCAAAGACCGTCAAATTCCATGTCTTCAATTTCTCGCAAAAAAACAAAAAAGTTGCCTGATCACGACCACTGCAGCGCTCACCGTTGACTGAAGTGACATTTCCAGCAGCATTTCCAAAGAAAAAGGGGCCAATGATGATATCACTCCAAAGTCCGTACCTAAGTGTCATTCTCTGAAGATACCCAATGGATTTAGATGATCACGTGCGAATTTTACGATCCACTGATGTGGCTGTTTTGCTTGTTAACATAGCCGGCGAGATAAAAATGCGCTTCGTCGGAAATGATGATTTTGACTCCTTTTTAATAAACGCGGAGAACATTGAAATTTGAAATCAGTTTAAGGTGTAAAGCGTTGTTCAGGTAATTCATTTGATTCCACAAAAATATTATACAAAATATCTGTTAAGTTTTCCAGCGGTAAAGAGCTGTTACTCTCAAAATAGCATACAATTAAAAAAAAAGCACGATATGGGTGGACCTGTGCATATACATATGTATATATTAGGGCGGTTCGATTTAAAAATCGCTCATTGCTCTGTGAAAATCGTATTCTAGAGATCAAAATAAGAAACTTTGCCGAAGGAACCATATCTCTAAAACGAATTCTGATGTCCCCCAATATGGGTCGAACGAAAAATCCCACTTTGACCCATTTAGAGTGCTCCAATCGAGTCCAAATGTATGACCGACCCCCACTAACTTTGGACGGCCGATCCACCCATGCCAGTGGCACACCCCCTGGAACTCCCCTGGGGATTCCCCATACAATCATTTCAAAATATCACCATTTTTGGCCTTTATATGAGAAAAGAAACTAAAAAGTTCGACCCAAATTGGGGGACATCAGAATTCGTTTTAGAGGCATGGTTCCTTCGGCAAAATTTCTTATTTTGATCCCTAGAATATGATTTTCACAGAGCAATGGGCGATTTTTTCGCCTCCCCACAAATCGACCCGGCCTAGTATGTATGCATTATAACTAGAAGATTTATTGATGATTGAAGAACATTTTTTGGTACTTATTATATTAGAAATGGTTTAAAATGAAAATGGGCCGCCCTAGTTTGTATCCCTCCATTACATCACAAACTGTTGCTACTAATTTCAAAGTAGCCACGCATGCTAGACATTTAGTTGTTGCTATGTTACGACAGACGACAATATCTTACGCTGGCAAGAAACTAACCAGAAAAAGTTCAGTTTCTGCATAGTCGAAAGCCAAGGTTAGGTTAGGTATATTTGGCAGATTTGAATAGATCTCACATAGACCACAAGTGTCCGTAGTGTTAGCAGTGTTGTTGGAGTCGTGTTAAACATATTTCGTGATGCATGCCTTGGCGAGTTTTAATAAGCAGTTTAAACTTTTGTCAGCAATATCCTTCAGAGAAAGGTAGAAAAGTACACCGATCCCAAGCAGTTGTAATGAGATTTGTTTAGAGCAGGGTAGTGGCAAACGAGGTGTTCTAACGTTCCCCTTTCTTCTTCGCATAAGTTACACGCGTCGTTCTGGGCCATTTCAATAACAGCTGCATGATATGGAGCAAGATAAAATCTCTTCAGTGCTTCTACCAATATTTTACTCTCCTTCCTTGGGAGTGATAGAATAAAGTTGGTTGTTTTCATATTGCACGTTCGTAGCATTATTTTGGCACTCATGAGGAAGGTCGAGACTGTGCCATATGGACGGTGCTTCCAGATGTGCCATATGGACGGTGCTAGTTCCTCGTCTAGTTCCGTCTTCAAAACTGATAGTGAGGATTATATGTTTGATGCACTCATCCTAGGCACGCGGGTGCCTGTCGGCCTTAGCAAACTCGTCAACTCCCTCATTTCCCTCTATTTCCTTGTGCCCTGGTACAATTTATTGTGAGTTGAACACCTTAAGTGTGAGAAATTCTAGTACCAAGGACGAGTTTGCACTTAATAACAAAGCTCAAGATCTCTTGGTCAATGAGGATATGGTAGCATCGGGAATATTGAAATGCAAAATAACTTTTCACATCACAGTTTGTCTTTGGTCTGGCTCATCAAAATTTTTTATAAGTGTCGGTACTACCTGTCGCTACTAATTAAGATTCGGAAATTGTTACGAAATCAAGATTTTACGTCATATTCAAATCGAATCCTGATTTCCAAAACAAAAAAGGCTTCTTATTAGGTCACAAAATCGCTTACTGCCTTAAGCCGGATTCCGAAATCATTACAATTTTGATTTTTTTTTTAATCGTACTCAGATAATTGGCGCGTACACTTCTGTTAGGTGTTTGGTCAAGCTGGCTTCTTTGTGGCGTGCATCTTGATGTTGTTCCACAAATGAAGGGACCTACATTTTCAAGTCAAGTACGATTGTTTTTTATGAGGAGCTTTTTCAAAGCAGAAATACTCTCGGAGATTTGCATTGGCCGCCGAGGGGTGACCGCTATTAGAAAAAACTGTTTGTTCATTTTGGTGTTTCATGCACGGAGATTTGAACCTATGAACTCCGAATGGTAATAACGCACCAACCCTTTCGGCTACGACAGGCGCCAGCATTCGGATGCATCTACTAAAAACCATTGAGCTATTTCGTAAACCCTTTAATTGGTTTGTCGTAGCATTTCGTTGAGAGATCCCAACTCTGAAATTGAAGACTGCAGTCATTTTAGATTAGAATTCAAATTCGATACGAAATCGCTTGCCTACTACTTTTAAAAATCTCCTTCAAAATTTCAGTCCAATGATTTTTTAAATTCAGTTACCCCCAGCAAAAGTATAACAATTTCGTTGTAAATCGAAATTCTGCACTCGGCAAGCTCTTAAAAATAAATATAATTTTTCCAATTATTTCTAATTTCAATAATTTTAGTTTAATGAATAAATATTATATGTAACATTCCCCACAAACATTTTTACCCACATACGCAACGCTTTCGCATAAAATTTGCCAAGTAATAAAAAGAAAATCCAGTTACATGCCAACAAATATGCCGCAACAGTGAGCAAACGCTGTATTAAGAACAAGCAAAATCATACACAGCCAAAACGCATAAGAAACTTGCCACATACCACAAGAGGCATACAAGTAAGCCCACTGCATGCTCGTACTGGCAGATATGCCCATGTGGAGCTATAGGTGCGCATGCATGTATTTGTGTATGTGTGTATGAATGTATGCATGTAGTATGTATGCATGCATAACATAAGCAACAGCCGTTGTGTGCAAGTGAGTCTTGATGTCGACGCTGATCGACAGCAAGTAAGGGACTTTGCCGCAAATCCTCGAGCGTCGGCGAGCACCATAGCCAGCAGTCGTTCATGCTTTTGAGCAGTTACGTGACATAACTCCTCAAGAAACTGTCAACGAGCGAGTACTTAAAGCAGGCAAATGGCGTAACTTTAAATTAAAATTTCCAGCCAATGCACACAGACACAGAGGATGAGGTGCTCAAGTAGGCGTCATAATGCGGCATCATAACATATTTTTAGTTCGCCTTTTTTTTTTGTTTTTTTTTGTACTTCGCAACTTAGCGAATGGAGCGAAATTTATTAAAATTAAGGTGGAAAAGAAGTGCGAAGGAATGGCGTGACACGGGAGAGTAAAGAAATGTGCATGGAATAGGGTTAAGTTATGTGGAAAAGTGTGATCTAAACAGTGGTAAATCGGGGTGCATGGAAGCGCAATTTCAAGTTGATGTTGTAGTCGTAACAGTGGTGCTACGTTTTTGTGCATTTGTGTCGCATTCAATCTCAATTGAGGGGTTGGTCGGTCAAGGGCACAGAGCGTTATTTATTTATATAATTTATAGAATAAAATAAATTTAATACATGAATGCATAAAAAGTAGCAATAGAATCGAAGGCAAAAGCCTAAATCAGACAAAAAATCAAAGAATCGTGAAGAATTGATGTTCACCTTCTCCCGCAGCTCCTGTACAGCTAATTTCTTCAGCTCGGTTTTAGGCGAACACATATGTAACTGTTCCACGCCTTCTTTCCAAGGCTTGAGAAACACAACTCAAATATTAGATGTATCGAAATATCAAATCTAAAATCAGCACCGTTAAGATGAATGTTTGCTAGCTTCAAAGAGGTAATGCTCTAAAAATGAAGGTAGACTAACCCTATGATCAAAAAGTACGGGGAATGTTTAAATAAAACAAAACAGAGTTAAATTTCAGGCAAATTTATTTTGTTTCCTTCAAAACATGAGCCAGTCCCCAATGCACCCCTGGTAGGCCGACGCAGGGATGGCCTACAGCTCCTTCCTCGCATTCTCTTTGATCTCCTTTATCGCCTGAAATCTCCTTCCACGGTTCCAACGTGCGCGGTTCGTTTAAATTAATTAAAGGAAATAAATAAAAAAAATTAAAAATAGTTCGAGATACTAGCCTATCTTGGCGAATCAGTGGAAAAATTGATAATTTTTATGAAACTTTTTTTTAAATTTATTTTTAATTCGTGATGCTGGTCTGTCTCTGCAATACAATGAAAAAAAATTTATGAAAATATATTTAGAAATTTCTTTGTGATTCGATATACCTATGTACTAGTCTGTTTTAGCCTTACAGAGAAAAAGAAAATATTTCTTGAAATTTTTTTGCGATAAAAAAAGTAATATTTTTAAGCAAACATTTTTGAAAATTTATTTATAAGTCGAGATACTGAACTGAAATATTTTTATGAAAAAAATTTTTTTTTAATTCATATTATTGAAATTATCATTTTGATACAATGAAAAAAACTGCATATTTTTATGAAAATATTTTTTGAAATTTATTTGGAATTCGAGATTATGGTCTGCCTTTGCTACACAATTAAAAATATTTTTATTTTAAAGCAATTATATTTCAAGTAAAAAATTTTTGAAAATATTTTGAAAAAAAAAAAATATGTTTATGAAAATATTTGTTCAAATTTATTTGTAGTTCACAATATTGAAATTGTCTTAGTCATGCAGAAAAAGAAATATTTGTTTCAAAATATTTTTGTTTTAATTGATTGTCTTTGCCATACAATTTTTAAGAAAATATTTTTATGAAAATATTTTGAAGAAATAATTTTTATGATAATATTTTTTGAAAATATTTTGTAAAGAAACGAAATATTTATATGAATATATTTGTTTATCAATTTATTTATAATTCTTTACCATACAGTGGAAAAAACCATATTTTTGTTCTGATTTTTTTTTTCAAATTTATTTGTAATTCAAAATACTGAAACTGTCTTTCTATACAGTAAAAAAAAGAAATAATTTCATGAAAATATTTTTTTTTAAATTTATTTAAAAATTGATACATTGGTCTGTCTTTGCCATACAGTAGAAAAAAAGGAAATATTTGTATGAAAACATTTTCTGCAACTTATTTTTAGTTCGGTATATAAGCCCGTCTTTGCCATACAGTGGAATATTACTTTGGGGAAAAATAAATCCATTATTCTCTCCACAGATGGGTGTAGGTATTTATAGTGATTGATATCTCGTAAAACGTTGATGAAATAATTTAAAGTTTATGCTCGTTGTCAAGCTAGTATTTCAAACTAAAATAATTCGTTTGCTTTTTCTTGTTTGTTCCATAGAGTTGTGAGTTACAGGGTGTTAATGATGGAAGTTAACAAAGAGAAAATTCCATAAATTTTACAGTTTTTCTTCGATTCGGTTTTGTTTTTGTTTGGGTTTTTTTTTGTTTTGTTTTTTGATACTGTAAGAGATAATTAGGTGCAATTTTGGTTTCGACTTTTTATTATTAAAGAAAATGTCGATAATGCCTAAACTTTCGATAAAATCACAGAAACACTCGAAGTTGACTGACATGTTAGTTGGCGCAGCATTGCAAAAATAATGGATTTTTTTCCCCCAAACAAATTTTAATACTGGTGTTGCCATGTTTCAGAACTTAATTCGCAACTTACGTGCCCTCGAATTTTAAGCGCCTGTTATTTTTTAAGATCTATGTTTTGTGGGCTTCCATTATGATTCGCTTTGGTTTTTAGTTACTGGTATTGCCTTAAATTATAACAAAACTTGTTTGTTTTTTGTTAGTTGCAACTTTTAATTTATTTAATTCGCCTTCCCCGATTTAACGTCAATGTCACAATTTCAAAATTTCATGCACGATTTTGTTGCTCTTCACACGTATTGCCTTTTATTTGTTCGCCTCATTGCATCGTGTGTTATGTTATTGTTATTGTTATTGCAACTGCCGCTTTTGTGCCGAAAAACGTCCTTGCACCTCTTTATTTTGCACTTGCGCCTTGCCATTGCCATTACAGCAGCCATGCAACAAATAGCTAAACTTTGCAAGTAAAAAACTTACAACTGATAGTAGGTCAGACGCACACACATCGTAACCCGGAACGGCGCAGCACAGTGCTGCAGTTAAATGAATGCATGCAACATTGGCTGTGGCAACGACGCCGCTTTACTGCAAAACTCTGCCTTGTGCCAACCGCATTGACAAAGTTTGCAATAATGGCAGCACACAACAATGACGAGTGCTACAACAATATCTGGTGGAATGCAACAGCAGCAGCAGCAGCAGTAGCAGCGGCATCAACTGCCGAAAAATTGCCGCAGCAACAAATGTGATCTATGGGTTTTGAGTGCTTTTGGGTGTGGAAGTGACACAATGGTGGCGTCATTGTCATTGGGGTTGCATGCAACATGCTGCACCAATGTCAACTGAATTCTTTATATACCACTAGCAGTTTATGGCTGCTGCAGCAGCGCTTGGGTGCTATGCTTCGCAGCTGAGCTAAGGCAACTTCTTATTGTCGGTGTTGCGACCGAAAAGTGGCTTATGCCTGTAGAAATGTGGTAGGAGAAGGTTAGAGAATTGACTATTGGGTGGCAGTTGGTATATTTGGGTGCAGCATGAGCACACACAATGCCTCTACACATTGTTGCACTGGTTTTTATTGTCACACTTGGCGTGTAATGAAGGTTTGAAAACTTTAAATGTGTTTTATACCAGCGAAGAGAAGCAATCAAATATTTATTTGATGCTGGGCGAAAATGTCCCAGCTCACATACATACGAAAGAGATGAAATGGATAAAAACAAAAAAAAAGTGCGTGTAGCGTAGTACAAATAACAGAAGTGAAACTTTCAAGGCAGACAAAGAAAAAGGGAGAGACCCGAGAGAGAATCAGAGAGAGAGAGAGAGAGAAAAAGGATATATATCTAAATAAATTCAAAACATTTGCAGAGAATACAAATAGACAAAATTTACAAAACACGGAGAAGGGTTGACCGGTGTAGGTAAATGCCGGCAACAACGCGCACTACTCATCCGCACAAACGCAGCGATTCCAGGACCGCAGCAACGGCACAAATTACCGCAAGGCAATACCAATAAATCCGACGCCGCAATGGATAGCAGTTTATAGTACACACAAGCACTAGCCAGGAAACGGAAATAAGCGCCAAAAAGTATGCACAAAAAAAAACCAAAAAAATCGGGACCAAAAAACGCCCCAAGCAGTAGGCTCCAAGGAAATATAACGCCAAGAAGTAGGCACCAAAAATATATTTCCTACAAGTTTGCACCAACAAACAAGCGCCAAAAAGTAAGCAGTGTTATTTCTCACTAGAAATTAGCAACCACAAGGAAAAACTCAGGAAAAATAACCTAAAGTGTATCGAAGATATATATAAGATAGAGCCCTCTCTCCCTCCTCTTCCTCTACGTTATATCTTTTTTCTCTCTCGCGGAACGAAAACGCGCAAAACGTTGGATGGCCTTGAAATTTTACTCTCATTTCTCGCTCGTCCATCGACACCTAAGAAGTTTCACTTCAAAAAAACACTCGAAAAACAAAGATTTCTAAGAAAGAAAAAAGTTATTTTTCAACAGTTATTAGGAGTAATAATTAATGGGCCAAAATTTCTCTTTCACTTTTTCTTTAAATGATTTCTAAAAAAATTAAAAATATAGAAACATATTTTATATAGTTATTTTTTCGAAAATATTATTGATTTTCTTCAGTTTTATTTGAATAAGTGGAACTTTGCTTAAACTTAATATACCATATTTAGGTTGAAAAAGTTATTTGCCTTATTTTAACAACCCTTGACCTTAACCATATGAGCTCGTATATGGTATTGCAGTTTTGATTACGTTTTATTTCCAAATTTAGTATTATAAAGTATTTCAAACCAAATTTAATAGATCAAATATATATTTAGCAATAACAAAACGCCAAAAAATTATCTATGATTTCATGATATTTCAGAATAACCTGACTTTTGTTCAAGTGGGTGAAAACGCAGAATTGAAGTGCGAATGATTTATTTTTAAAGAACGACAACAGGGTAAAACGTAAAGCTTTTTGACAAGAAAAATATTTTCATAGAGTTTCATGGGTCACAATTTTCATGGTTTTCTACTCTTTTCTATACTTGACATACCTATATTTTCCACCGAGAGAGAATTTTTTTATCAACGCTCTATTAATTCATGCAATAATTAAGCGGTAATTTATGTAAGTTTATGATATTATATTTTGGTTATTACTACCAGTTTTTGACTCATATATATATATAATTGGCGCGTACACCCTCTTTGGGTTTTTGGCCGAGCCTCCTATTTGTAGTGTGTAACTTGACGATTTTCCACAAATGGAGGAACCTACAGTTTCAAGCCGACTCCGAACGGCAGATATTTTTATGAGGAGCTTTTTCATGGGAGCGTGTCATTATTCTGTATTACAAAATTCTGGGTGACAAAATTCTGTAAATTGCAAAAAAATTCTGCTTTTTAAAATTCTGCTTTTTTAAAATTCTGCCTTTTAAAATTCTGCTTTCTAAAATTCTGCTTTTTCAAAATTCTGCATGTTTAATGCGAAAAATTCTGCTTTATTCAAGTTTTGTGATTTTCGTCATACAAGAAGTACCAAAATAAACATTTATTCCATAAATATACATATATGTTTAAGCGATAACAATATTTTAGTTTAGCCAATTACAATATTTTTTGCAATTCTTTTTAAATATGTAGTGTGACTTAATTCATTTCTTTTCTTAATAATTCTTCGCAACTGTTTGCTTTTTTTAATTATTTTCCTTTTTCTTCTAACTCTTTCTCCATTTTCTTTTCTTGATATTTGAGTTTTCGCTAAAATAAGTTCCTTTTGCAAACTTAGCACAAGATGGTAAAATTGCGAATTTCTTCTTCCAACAATAACTTTCAGCCGCCGATGCCACGCTTCAATATTGTTTTGTGTTCTAGGAAACGTTTCTGTTTGCGATGCATTATGGTCATGCACTGACCAAAACTCGGGAGAATATTTGGAACTATTATTATTTATATCAATATAATTTTTATCAAATTAAATTCCTCATTTGTGATAGAAGTTCTCATCTCCAGGTAATATTTGATTGCAAACATACCTATGTACATACCAATGTATAAATGTTGTCAACTATAATTAACGTAGGTATGTACATAGGTATGTACGAATATGTTAAAAACAATGGGGCGCATATACTCAAATTGTGTAAAAAGTTTTACTAACAAATAACCATACCTAAATTTGACAATGAATATCCCACAATGTTCTGTATTACAAAATTCTGTATTAAAATATAATGTTAACAATGTTAAAGAGGTAATGTAATTATTTTGGAAAAGTGCGCACTTTTTCAAAATAATTACATTACCTCTTTAACATTGTTAACATTATATTTTAATACAGAATTTTTTAATACAGAATTTTGTAATACAGAATTTTGAAATACAGAATTTTAGAAAGCAGAATTTTAAAAAAGCAGAATTTTAAAAAAGCAGAATTTTAAAAAGCAGAATTTTAAAAAGCTGAATTTTGTTTTTAGAATTTTGTACATACAGAATTTCGACACCAACCCCTTTTTCATGCCAGAAATACACTCGGAGGTTTGCCAGTGCCTGTCGAGGGCGACCGCTATTAGAAAAATGTTTTTTTTTATTTTGGTGTCTCACCGAGGTTCGAACCGACGTTCTCTCTGGGAATTCCGAATGTTTTAGTTAAAATAATTTTTAGAAAAAAAAAATTTTCTAAAAAAAAAATTTCTAAAAATTTTCTTTTTCTTTTTTATATCTGAATTCAATTAAAAAGGAAAATTTTAATAAATTTTTTCAAAAAATTTTTTTCTGGAAATTTTTTTTCTATAAATTTATTTTTACCTAAATTATTATTCAAAGAAAATTGGTTTTTGCTTTTAATTACAATTTTTTTTTCTAAACATTTTTTATTTAGGTATAAAACGTATAATTGAAAGCATATTTTTTGGAAGAAATTTTTTAGAAACATGCTAAAACAGTATTTGCTTTAAATAAAAAATAAAAAAATTTTAGAAAAAAAATTAGGAAAAAAAAATTTTTTTGATTAAATATTTTTTTTTGTTTTAACAGTTTGATTAAATTTTATTAAAATTTTTATTTATAAAAAGGATACTATTTTATTAAAATTTTACTGAAAAAAACTGTATTACCACTTTTATAAATTCTCTCTTTTAGCCTCAGATTTAAACGAAAACGAGTTTTCTAGTTCAAAGAGAACCAGAGTTATGAATTTTAAAAAGGAGTTGCGAAGACAAAAAACACGAAGTTTTCAAAATTTGGAAAAAAAAAATACAAATATGCAATAAAAATACTACTGGATAAAAAAAAATCGTTTAGCGCTCGAGTTATTTATTGGTTGCTTGGTCATGCTCCTCCTCCTTTATGTGGTGTGTATCTTGATGTTTTTCCATAAATGAATGGGCATACAGTTCTAAGCCAACTCCGGACGGTAGATGATTTTTTACGAGGAGCTTTTTCACGCCAGAAATACTCTCGAAGGTTTGTCATTGCCTGCCGAGGGGCGACCGCTACTAGAAAGAACCTTTTCCACCATTTGGTGCTCAATGTCCGTGGCTTTGAACCCGGGCAGTATTGAACAGCAGTTACGCTCTCACCTACTCGGCTCCGACGACCGGCATATGTGTATTTTGCTCGATATGGAACTAAAAACGGATAGGTGAGTTTTTGTTCGAATCTGTCAAGTTTGTAAAAGAATTTCCCAAAATGCCTGAAAATCGCAAATTATGAAATACATACACATATGCAGCTTGGAAGCCTACTGATGCTCAGTGCATAGAAAAATCTTTTAAATCCGTGAAATACTTGTAAAGCACTTTTTTAAGAAGGCCTTTTAAAAGCTTTTCAAAAGCAATCCAAGTCTGATGTGCTACGAGTGTGAGCAATATCAGTAAAGTGATTCGTCCAACAGAACTCTTAAAGCCTTTAGGAAATTGTCACCTCAGTTGTGCACCAAAGTAATTTTGCAGATATTTAAATCACCGCAACTTTTATTGCATACAAACTACAGCATTGACTTCGACAGCAACCTCTCTCGGCCGCTGCACAAAAAAGGCTCGAAGGCTTGTAAAAAGTATTCGTGAATTTTCTATATTCATGCATTATCTCTTTGCCACTGCTGTAGGCGCTTTGTTGCATTATTCGGCAGACAGTTTGGGGAACAAAAATTAGACTTTATGAGTTTTCACACTCCAAAGGATCTTCTGCGGCTGCATAAATGCCGCAAAGCCGCACTGGCGTATACTTCGAAAATACGCGTGCAGAGGGGCGCACAAGCTCCGCAGTGGCAGCAGCTGAGCTACATACATAAGTATGTATGCACAACAATAGTACGACACTCTGGCAAATATTACTCGAAGCTGAATGTCTCAAATATTCCTGTTGCGGCCATAATTCCCTGCCTGTCTGCACAGGCACTATGCGCATTTAGCTGTGTATGTATGGGTATGTGGCATGTCACATGCCACTTGCTATGGCATGTAGTTATTGTTGTTAAAATACAAACTATTTCCAGTGTGCATGTGTAAGAATAATCGCCTAAGCTACTGTGTGTGCTCTTCTCCGATTTGTAAATTCTGCTCCGAATGCTGCTGCTGCTGCAGCCAGTCGTTATGCTCATTTTCTTTATCACCCCAACTGCCAGATACGAATGCGTACACACTTGACACCCCCAAAAATTACAACCCACTCTTAATGAGTTCAACACTTTCACACACACACATTTGCATACACTTACAGAAGCACTAATACACTCACTGCTTCGGAGTGCTTAAATTCTTGGACTACTCATAAAAAATCGCTCAGCAGTTACGGTCTGTGGTGCTAAAAACCAGTGCATTGTGCATCGTAAACTCGAAAACTAGGAATAATGTCCCCAATGCAGCAAGTCTTCTCAGTGTGTATGTTTAACTTTTTGACAGTTATCAGCCCCTTGTACTCGTTGGGCCACAGCACCACTTTTCACTTCGCTCATGCCTGCGCTCGTTCATTTCACTGCAACTTGCAACATTTTGTTGCTTTGTGGTATTTATGCACTGCATTTGCTTCATACAGTAAACTTTAGTTGGCCAAACTTTTGTTTGTTACTTTCACATATTTTCAAATGCGCTAACAACAAAGAATAAACCAAAAACAAAAACAAAAAAAAAACAATGGCAGCTGCAGCAGCATCGGAACATTACCAACATTTTGTGGTCACTTTACGATTTCCAACACTTTACTACAAAACATTTGTATTAAACGAAAAATAAAATAAAATTAAATCTTCGTACAACTCAAAAATATTACCTAACCACCAACAAGTGTGTAAAAACGAAATAAGAGCGGTTGCATGTGTGGTGGTATTTGCTCGCTTACTTTTTCGGTAGTGAATTCTTTTGCTAGGGGGATGCTCATATGCTGCTTTGGTGTTCTATTTTCGGCAGCTGAAAACAACTTTACTATTTGAGATAAAAAATGGAGTGAAGTTAAATTATTAAACTGAAGCATTACAGTGTTAATTACACATGTCCACTAAAACACGGAAGTAACTATTAACCGCCGCCGTAGCCGAATGTCTGGTGTGCGATTAGCATTTGGAAGTAGGTAAGTTCGAATCTCTCTGCATGAAATACCAAAATGATAGTAACAGTTTTTTTCTAATAGCGGTGGCCACCCGACAGGCAATGCCAATCCTTCGAGTGTATTTTTGCAATGAAAAAGCTCCTTATGAAAAACATTTGTCGTTCGGGGTCAGCTTGAAACTGTAGGTCCTTCTATTTGAGGAAGAGCATCAAGACACACACCACAAATAAGAGATGTTTCATTTTCGTGTTTCATGTACGGAGTTTGGAACTTACACACTACCAAGTGATAGTCACGCACCAAACATTTATCCACGGCGGCCGCCGTACAGATAATAAGAAATAAAAATATTCTTTTAACATTGCAATGTTTTTGAAATTATTACAAATTAAAATGTTTTTTGGGGATTTTATTTTTTTTAATAATAAAAAAAATGAAGTAATTTTTGAGGTTTGTTTGTTTATAATTATAAAGAAATTAAAATAAATTTTGAAGGTTATAATTTTTCTTAAATTACAAATAAATTAAAATATTTTTTCGGGCTATAATTTTGTTTAATTAAGAATTTAAATACCTTTTGCAGATATTTTAATCATAAAAAAGTTAATTAATTTTAAGAATATAACTTTTTTAATTATAACGAACTTAAAAAACTTTTTATGGCTCTAACCTTTTTAATTTATTAGAAAATTAAATATTTTTTAATATGATTTATTTCTATCATAAAAATATTATTGAACTTGAGGCTATGACTTCTTCTTTTTCTTTAGAGATTATAATTTTTTTTTAATTATAAAAAAGATAAATACTTATGGTATAATTTATTTCAATTATAAAAATATTATTAATATCACTGAAATGCTTTTTGGGAATTTAATTTGTTTTAAATTAAAATAATGTAAATATTTTTTTAAGTATTTTTAATCATAAAAAGTTGATATAATTTTTTTAAATTATAAACAATATAATAAAATTTCAATATTTTAGAGTTCAAATTTTTTTAATTATAAAAAAGGGAACTAGTTTTCAATATAATTTATTTTTATTATGAAAATATTGTTAGTATTATTAATATTGTATTTTTATTTTCTTGAGGTTATAACTCTTTTTTTTTTAACTATACAAAAATTTAGTTACTTTTGGTGTTATTTTTTTAATTCTAAAGGATTTAAAAACATGTTAAGGTAATAATTTTCTTTAAATTGTAAACAGTTGAAGTATTTTGTTAAGGTTGCAATGTTTTTTAAATAAAAAAAAATGAAATATTCTTCGTTTGCTTTTTTTTATAAATATATTATTAATATTATTAAAATACTTTTTGAAGATATAATTTAAAAAAAAAATAAATATTTTTTTTGTTGAAATGGATAACATATCACACATCTAGCATTACCTAAATTACCCAGACTACATGTCAATTATGTCAATTCATTGAATACACATTTTTTTCACTTCCTGTTTGCTCGAATAAACGAGAATACGTTCCAACAAGACTCTGCGATTCAATACATATTTTTAATAGGTTATGGGCTAAGCACGATTCCACTGCGCCTGGATAGTTCCCATTTAACCACAACTGCGAACATAAGCCTCAAAGAAAAGATTTTGACAACAGAAGAAAATAGAAATCCATAGAAACGAAAAAAAAACCTGATTTTCGGAAGTACAAATTTAAAAATGAGTTTTTCGACAATTAATATTGAACGTCTGAATAAAGAAAATTTTGATACCTGGAAAATACAGGTTGAGGTCATTTTAATAAAAAATGGGACGTGGAAATACGTGAATGGCAGCTGTATAAAACCGGAAGCGCCACCCGAAGCAGTGAACGAATGGGTAGATAGCGATGCCAACGCAAAGTCAGATTTGGTGTTAGCAATCTTTCCAAGCGAATTACATCGAAACATTGTCGTGCATCGAAGGATATTAGGGATAAACTTCATTCGGTATATCAATCCCGCGGACCAGCACGTCAAGCAATGTTGCTCAAATCGCTCATATTGCACAAAATGACACCCGGTGATGACATGCACGAACATTTGCGAAAATGTTTCTACATTGTTGATAAGCTAGTAGAAATGGATATGGTCGTCATAGACGAACTATTGACCATCCTGCTATTGTACAGTACTCCTAACGAATACGAAACATTTAGAATTGCAATTGAGACACGAGAAAAACTACCGAAACTTGAAATGCTGAAAGTGAAGTTATTAGAGGAGTTTGAAGCACGGAAACGAAATGAAGTAGCAGATCCCGAGGACGTATTGTATGCGAACAGACGTAACGTAAATAAGGGCGGAGGTCGACCACCAAACACAGCAAGGGAAGATCAACAGAAACAAACAATCTTTCAAATACGCTTGTCACACATGCGGAAAGATAAGCCACAAAGCAAGTGATTGTAAATCTCAAAATTTCAAGCACAGAAAGCCACAACAGAGGCAAGAACAAAACCATTCGTCATTCAAAGTTGAAGAGATCATTTTAGGTGCAAGCAGCGTAAATATGAGTGGCAGATGGTGTCTAGATTCAGGGGCATCGTCGCACATGTGTGCGTTGCGTGAAAAATTTCGATATTTTGAAACCTTAAACGGTAAAACGTTAGCGTTAGCGAATAATAGCTTTACGAAAATAGAAGGGCGCGGAATAGTGGAAATCAAATCGAATACCCGTTGTAATGTCACACTCATCGAAACATTGTATGTACCGGACCTACGAACAAATTTGTTGTCAGTGCCAAAAATGACTCAGCATGGTCTTGAAGTGACATTCACCGGAAACAAAGCTATTGTAAAAAATGCTTCAACGGGCGCAAGAATCTACGTTGCGCAGCGAAAAGAGAATCTGTATAACGTTGAAGAATCCCTCTTGAATTTACAGCGATCGCCAACATGAAACCAACATCACTTCAAGATTGGCACGAAGCTTTTGGACTTTCAAACGAAAAAGATCTAAAGGCAGTTATTGACAAGAAAAAAGTTATTGGAATAAACGCAAATACGAAAACAAACTTAACTTCATGCAGTACTTGTATTCAGGGAAAGCAGACACAGAAACCATTCCAGAAGTCGACTCGTGAAGCCATGGATGTTTTAGAGTTAGTACACAGTGACGTATGCGGGCCGATGAAAACGCAATCTTTTGCTGGCTCACGTTACTTTCTCACATTCATTGATGACAAGAGTCGGTGGTGCGAAATTTACTTTCTAAAGCATAAAAGCGAAGATTTAGAAAAATTCAAAGAATATAAACGCAACCGAATGGAAGAAAGCCATGATAAAAGAATATCGAATGCTTATGTCAAATAATACTTGGGAAATCGTAGATCGAACGGATGGGAAGAAGATCGTTCAATCTAAGTGGGCTTTTCGAAATAAATACAAATCAGATGGCAGCATTGACACCAGAAAAGCTAGACTTGTAGCAAAAGGATTCACTCAAAGGGCTTAAATTTCAACATAATGAAACCTTTGCACCTGTCGCTAGGCTAAGCACCATACGGCTGCTAATAGCTTTTTCAGCAGAAATGGGTTTAGAGGTCCACCAGCTCGATTTTGTAAGTGCATATTTAAACGGAACTGTAGAAAACGATATATACATGACTTTGCCCAACGATTTGCATGAGATATTGAGCGATACTGAAGCATCTCAATGCACGAAAGACAACGCCTGTTTATTAAAAAAGGCAATCTATGGCCTAAAGCAATCAGGTAGATTGTGGTACCAAAAGTTAGACCAGAAGCTACAAAATAAGAACATGATAGCATCGAAATGATGTGATCCGTGTCTATATATGTACATAAGCAAAGGCACTATTGCACTTATTGCCATATATGTTGCCGACATAATCGTAGCGTCGAACAACAAGCAAAAATTAGAACAGATAAAAAATGAACTGGCATCTACTTTTGAAATGAAGGACTTAAGCCCGATAAAGTTTTGCCTTTAAAACCTTTTATGAGGCTATACATTTTTTAATTATGAAAAAATTAAAAGAAAAAATTGAGTTTTAAGCTCTAATTTTCTTTGAATTATAATGAGTTGAATATTGAAGTTGTACCTACTGGTTTTTCAAGTGGTAAAAATTTTAAATATATTTTGAGGTTGTGAAAAACTGAAGTAATATTTTAATTATGGAATAAACTGAATATTTTTGAGATAATTTATTTTTTTTTACACAAAAGATTATAATTTTTCTTGAATTTATGTCTTTGTTACATATTAGTTTGCGATTACATATTTTAAGTTCCTGAGGAGATTCAAAGATCTGATTTCTTACGATTTTTCATTATAGAGATGTTTCGAAAATTTGTATTTAAGGTTTGCTTTATATTTATTTTATTCTGAAGAAAATATACTCGCTAGATAGCGCAGTGCTCAGGATGCTCCGAAAAATCATATTTGCTATTTGATTTGGTTCATACCCAAAACACCAAAACACGGCTTACTCTAATGAAATGTTCAAAAAGCAATCGGATCCATTGCGGATGCATTTGACGTCAAAATATTTCGAAAAATCGTATTTAGAGTCTGGCGGGATTAATTTTCAGAATGTACATACAAGCGGTGCTGTGGCCAAAATTGTATTTATTCGCCGATTTGCATCATATTCGTAATACCTAATAAGTAGGCGCGAATTTTTGTGCATACACTAGAAATACTAACTGGTTCTATGTTTGAGATTTTTTTATAAATTATTAAAAATTATTAATGATTAATTTAACAAAGCAAAGGAGGTTTGTTTGTATGTGACGCACAGATTTACCAGATACTATAATTATTTGCCTACTTCGTTTTCACTTGGAGAAGACAGCTAATTTCATAAGCACCAGTTGAAGAATATATTCCAAGGCAGCTGAATAAAGAGTCCTGATACCTCCTTCGGAGCTTTAATTACAAAGTCCAGAATCATAATCTTAGGATTGCCTAGCTTTCAGCTTAGAGGAAGCGGAATACGTATATTTACAAATGGTGTACGAGTGGTATAACGCTTTGGCAGAGGGCCAGAAGTCGTGGAAGATTTGCTCCTGATCTGGTCGCCCATCAACGTCTTCAACGGCTAAAAACGTCGACAAAGTCAAGGAAATGGTGCTGGAAAACCATCGTTTAAGTTTGAGGGAGGTAGCTCGTGACCTTAGAGTGTTTTACGAATCAATTCGCAGCATTTTACACCATCAATTGGGCATAAGACGCGTGGCTGCTTCCAAGAGAGTTGAATTTTTTTCAAAAAATTCATCGAAAGAAGGTTGACTGAAGGCACGCTTGAGCAAGTGAATCTGCACCCAACGTTTATCCAGCGCATCAAAAGTAGTGATGCGCCATGGGTATATTAGTTTGACATGCAAACCAATCAACAGGACGCGGAAGTCGCTTTGAGTCTGAGTCGATAGAGGTCATTAAGGAGAATTCTCTTCAAACGCATTTAAAGGCAGCTTTGATGACTGGACTAATCGTTGGGATAATGTGTATTGCTTCGAATGGAACCTATTTTGAAGGCGACAAAATAAATTTTGATGATTAAACAATTATTTTGCGTTTTATTGAACAATTTCTGGTACTTTTTTGACAAGATGTAGGTATGTACACTCGTTATTTTTTTCATTGAAAACGTAACATAATTTTATTTTCTTGACAGTGCTTCAAACATGCGGAATTAAGGTCGAAATGAAACTTGTACACGGAATTCGAATAACTAGAATAATAACCCTACATTATTTTTGTCTTTACAGAATTTTGAAAATACGGTATTATGACCCAAGAAATGAAGGTTTAGCTGAGTTTTTTTTCACTTTTTCCTGAATTTTTAGAAATTTAGAACAGAATGTTGCAGTGCAGAGTTACGGATTTTTCTTGTTTAGATTTAGTTAAAAAAATTACAAGAAAAAGGGATATACTATAGCAAGCAATGCACCAAAGGCAAACATTTTGAGAAATGCACTTCGACACAGTTTCTGTATTACTGAGCTGTATGTACTAAAATTTTATAATTCATGCATTTTTAGTTTAGCATTAACTTCGCCCTTCGTGCGTGCCTATCCATCCTAGTCTACCTCTGCTACCTACTCGCCTGTTGTCATGAAAAACTTCAACCAGCCCTTCGGTGCGCTTCGTTTGCATATCATTGACCAGCTGCGCCTTTTCATATACCAACTATACACATAATTATTATCCAAGACAAATATCAACTTTATTATCCTTCGGCCAACATCATTATGCTGACATAAAGCAATGAAACTGAAAATCCTTTCAATCAACAACAGAGCAACGCATATCGCTTACAAGTCCATTCAACTCATTAAAAGGACACATACACTATGTAACAGCAAATGGAGGGTAAGCGTAGTCGATGCATGGAAGGAGTAAGTATAGCCATTAGGCCAAAGCAGTAACAACGAAACCTATGCAACTTTGCGATGGAAAAAATAAGAGAATAAGAGACCTTCTATTGATTGGTGCGCCTGCACTGAATAACAATTGCAATATAAATATTGACTTAGTGAGTCTAGTGGGTAAGGCAAATTGCGAAATTGGCGAGCACAAGTGGAGGGAAGAATAAATGATACTATAAATGTATGAATGCTTGATAAGGTATCGTTTCTATGATGATTTGTGGGCATAAAATGCATGAGTGGGCTGGTGTTAGAGATGCCGGTAGAAGGAGCAGTCGATAAACGTAAGAATGTGAGAACTTGCGCTGCCTGCTTGTGAGAGTGTGATGAATTGTATAAAAGGTTCGATGGCTGGATTACCGACTTCATAAACCTTACACACCTACATACATAAATGCATACATACACACATTTCATTTATTTTTTCTGAGCTTTCCCGCATTATATTGACATGTCTTTTTATGTGTGAGACCAAATGGAATGCGTGCATTGAACTGAAGTTATAACTAACTGTTACCAATGCCAGCATTAAAAGCGCCAACCAGTGAGCCAAGCACACCTACATACCTAAATACAAATGCTTGCCTGCGTCATATTATAATACACTGATGCCACGTCGCGTCTGAGGGGTCACAATCTATCAGCGGTTATGAATGCATACCTAGATTTATGTGTATGTATGTGCGTTCATAGCAGTTCAACGTTAGTGTTATCGTCCTTTTTTTGTTGTTCTGATGCGGGCGATTAATTTATTTGTTCAAACCTAACAATTGCAATGTAATATTGCTGTCAAGGCTCTATGCTGCAAGGCGCGCTGAATGTACAAGCAAGGCAAAGCCCTTGGAATGGCATTGGCGTGAATTCTCACTTGACTGTTGGCGCCTGAAGGAAATGCATGTATGAGTGTTAAAGAGAGAGAGAGAGAGAGAGAAGAGAGAGAAACAAGAAAAGAGAAGGGATGGTGGATGGCGATTGCATGCCAAGGGCGGTCAGGGATCGCTCGAAGTGTCGACACTAGCGAGATTAATTTACCTCTACGTATTTATATTTGAAGGGCAATCGTGCATATAAGGTTTGTTTAAATGAAGTGGAAGAGTTGTGCATGTATTGAATCATACCCAGAAATAATGCCTTTTTTAAAATCGACTCCCATCTTCATCATAATACTTAAATGGAAAAACAAATATTATATCATAACTGTTTCCTCTGCTTTAGAGCTTCTTCACTCTTAGTAATGCTTAAGGAATGAGCCCAATAAGCCTCACTATAGTGACAACTCTAACCTGCTTTATTTTATTTTATTTTTATTATTAATATTTTGTTTTTTTTTTCAGCTTTTTCTCTTTCCTTTTCTTACCGATGAAAAGTTCATTGAATGCGAATTTAATTGAAATTAATTGCCGCCACATCAGAAATGTATTGATAAACAACCAATAAAAAGCGTGACAGTGACGCCACGCAGATCAATCAACTGTGCAATTATCTGCCATTTATATGCAAAGATTTTCACATCTGTTGTTGCAGCTACTGCTCTATTTTTAATACTGGCTTTCCATTCATTTAAGTTGTTGTGCTTTTAAAGATATTAATTTAAGACCTTAAGAAAAAAAGTGGGCAATTTGATAGCTTCTTTTTTAAACTACTATGAAGTGGATGCCAAAAAGAACGTAACAGTGTATAGCCATTGAAACACAAATCATCGGAAACAAATTCAGGTGAAACAAAGTGGTTATGAAGGTGGCAGTAGGTTGACCAAAGAAAATACAGAGATAAGCAGGTGCACTTCCCAGCGGAACACCGCTAAGAAATTCACCACGCAAAATCCAGTTTAAACTAATTAGAATCAGTTTCTTGTCTTTTATATGCCTTGCTGTGACTTCGGTACTGGATAAGGTGAACGAAATGAAATGGAATTAAAAGAAATGAAACTGTGTGGAATAGAAGTAAAAAACTGTAGTCAGAAAATAGCTGCAGCAAAATAAAATTGACAAAAAAATTGAAAAATTAGGAAATTAAAAAAGGGATTAATGAATATTTGAAAAACATTATTTCAGAAGAAAGGATATGAATTTTAAAGACGGTTGAAACAGAACTAAATATCGACCGAAAATTTGATATAAATATTATTAACATTATAGAGTATTATTAGGCGTGAATGGAATGAAATTAAATGAAAGCTGAGTGAGATGAGATAGAAAAAATAAATAAATAAAAAATACCAAAGTGAAACGTAATGGAATGCAAACTAAAGTTTAATGTTACATAATTTTGAAAATAATTCAAAATTTTTCTAAATATGCAACAGAAATGTTTGAAGGAACGAAATGAAAATGGAACAAAATATTCGTAATATATTATTTATTAAAAAAAAAATAATATACTTCAGAATATATGTATAGAACATAAAGTTGTTGGAGGAACGAATTGGAAGTGGAGCAAAAAATCTTAACGAAACAAAAAAATCGAATCAGAAAATAACAGCAGCAAGATAAAACTGATAAAACAAAATTAAGAAAAATGGATTAATGAATATTTGAAAAAAAGATTTCAGATGAGAGGATATCAATTTTAATGACGCTCCGGAACAGAAAAAAAGTTGACTGAAATTTTAGTGTTAAATTAATAAATATTACCAACGTGATAAAGTATTATTAGACATGAACGGAAGGAAATTAAATTCAAGCTGAGTAAGGTGAGATAGAAAAAAAATAAAAAAAAACCAAAGTGAAACGAAATGGAAACGGAACCAAGTTTTAATGTTACATAATTTTGTAAAACAATAAAAAGCGATTCAACTAATGCAAAGAATAGCTATTTTTCTAAATGTGGAACGAAAATTTACGAAGGAACGAAATGGAAATGGAACAAGGCATGCGATATATTTTTTATTAAAATGAATGAATATTTTTCAAAATATATGTATGGAATGTATAATTTCTGAAGGAACGATTAGGGAATAGAACAACATCTTAACGAAGTAAAACAAAATTGTATATGAGATGGCAAAAAATTAATCATTCTATCAGAAAATGTATAGTTTTTGCAAATGGTGTCATACATCAAACACTTGTGAACTGAAATATAGGCGATTTTTTACAATTTTATTTAAGCTGAGGCGTGATTGCTTCTATAGGGTGGTTAAGTTTCAAGGGCCGGTGTTGATTTTGAATCAGATGCAATTTTTTGGGAAATTATTGTAATTTTTCTTTATTATGATAATACTGGTAGGGTTCAATTACGTATGGAACAAAATATTGGCCAAATGGCTGCCGCGGCCTCGGCGGCATACCTCCATCCGATGGTCCAAATTTTCGATGACGCTGAGGCATAATTGAGGTTCTATGCCGTTAATGTGCCGAATTATCTCATCCTTTAGCTCTTGAATTGTTGCTGGCTTATCGACATACACCTTTTCTTTTAAATAACCTCAAAGACAGAAGTCCAACGGTGTCAAATCCCATGATCTTGGCGGCCAATTGGCATTGCCGCGACGGGAGACTATTCGGCCATCAAAGCGCAAAAGAGCCATTGTTCGTTAGCTGTGTGACAAGTGGCACCGTCCTGTTGAAATAACATATCGTCCACATACATATCTTCCAATTCGGGTCATAAAAATTTCGTTTTCATCTCACGATAGCGAAGACTATTCACAGACGGGCAGAAATGTTGTAACTGCCTGACCGGCCTCATTTTGGAAAAATTACGGCCCAATGATGCCGCCGGCCCATAAACCGCACCAAACATTCATTCTTTGTGGGTGCATTGGTTTTTTGGTTTTTCGGCAATCACTCTTGGATTATCATTCGCCCAAATGCGGCAATTCTGCTTATTGACGAATCCACTGAGGTGAAAGTGTGCCTCATCACTGAAGATGATTTTCTTCGAAAATTGGTCAATCACTGTTGCCATTTCCTGCCACCATTCTGACCATTGACGACGCTTGAAATGGTTAAGAGGCTTTAGTTCTTGAGTCTATTGCCCCTTGTAAGCATGTAAATGCAAGTCTTTATGCATAATGTTCATCAACAACGAGCGTGAGAAGTGCAACTGTTGGGCAAGACGACGAGTTGAGGTGGCAATATTTTCACATCTTCTGCAGACCTGTTTTGCTCAAATTTCTGCACAATTTTTCCGATTGTACGCACATTTGGATGATTAAATTGACCGAAAAAATCACGAAGTGTGTGATATGCATTTTGATTTGAACGTCCGTTTTCATTATAAGCCTGAATAACTTTAACGCGTTGCTCGAGTGCCCATGATTCAAATTGAGTTAGTCTGAAACTGAAAAATAGCAAGTAAAATGCAGAAGAGAACTCAACATCGGCCCCTACTTACCCAGAAAATTCAAAAAATTCTGGTTAAAAATTTGAAATTTAAACAAAAAAAATGTTTAATTATATTTAAAGACTGTAGAGTTTTTTTTTGTTGAAATTTTTTGTGTATTAAAACTTTGCTAACTTCGTTTCACATTGTTCTAAATTATTTCAAGAAACTCATGTAAAACTACAAAAATTGAATTTAAGAGTCAATAATAAAATTTAATGGCATTTCAACCCAATATTTCTTCCAGTCTGAGTAATTTTTATTCTTCTTTTCAAAAATCTGAAAAATATTAAGTTTGTAAAGTCGGTGAAGGGTTAAAATGTAGCACAAAAATTTTTCCCTGAAAATTTCAAAGAAAACTTCAAGCGAAAGCAGTGCATGATTACGGAAAAAAGTATAACATTAATTTCATTCTAACACTATTTTACTTACTATCCTCTCGAATGAGAAGGCGATATTCCCTGCCCTGTCCTTACACTATCTTTAAAGTAACTTAAAAGAATGGGTATAAGATGACCAGAAACAAATCTTAAAAAAAAAACTTCAAAACTACACACAACGACTTGGCAAATAGTTTAGTATTTGAAAAAGTCCAAAGTTTCAATCAGCATGACAGCAACAGAGACTTTCGAAACATGTCTCTGCTAGTGGACAGTTTCAAGGCGGAAGTTACACACAAAAGTATGTCAATTTCGCCTACACTTTTTTGCTTGGGACATTTTTATTAATATTTTTTTTTTGTTTCTTTTGTTTTTTTTTACGTTGACTGAGCTGAGCTGTGGCTCATCAATTTATGTCAATTATGGCTCAAAAAAAAAAAAATAACCGAAAAGAACCTTGACATGGCAAGTTGCCCACTAAAAGATGAGAAAAAGAAATAATAAATAACTTTAATGACAAGTCCAAGTGCGTACCTCAAACCCGCTTTTCTTTGATACGAGTATATACACTTTTGCTCATTACTGCTATGCTTTCATTCTCTTCAAGCTTTTCTTACGTCTACCTGCAGTTGCTTGTTCTTGCACGTGCACTTGCTTCCTACTCCTTCCCACTTGTACTTGCATTCACTGGTCACACAGTTTCGTAATGTAATTAAAAACTTTTTGTCAGGTGTTGCGAAATCAGTCTTCGCACACAAATTGCAACTGATGGCCGCCTCACCTCCCGCCTACACAGTCATTCATTCATACATGGCATACATACATACATACAATTGTACAAGTTGCATATTGCCTGTTACTCGGCGCCTTGTGGTATGCAATAAAAAGTAGCACTTGAAAGACTGACATTGACAGCTGCCAGTTTGCGTGAATTCAATTTATGAATTCAGCTTTTGTGTAAATTTTTCCATATTTTTTCTATTTTCTTGCTTTTGGTGAAATGTGCATACTTGTGCTTGTATTTCACCTGGTATATGAACTTGTCAAAGCATTCAAAAAGTTTTATTTGAAGGTCATTTGACTGACAAGTTTACGGCTTAATTAAGTGCAAAAGTAGGCACTGGAGGCTCTGGAGACTTCGGCGATTGAATGAGTGATGATGGTTGGTGAAGCAGTTGGATTTGAATGCTGAGCGAGTGATAGCCTGTGAGCAATGTTTAATAAAATGCATTTTTTGTTGTTTTTTACAAAATAATTTTTTATTATTTTCTTATATGTTGATTTCCGTTGTGTTACAGCTCCAGGTCAGCAGCGTAATTCAAATTAATCTGATTTCAATAATGACTGCTAATTGAACTGAGTTGTGGGAAAAGCTGCGTACTATTTAATGACTTGATTATTTTGAATGAAAAAAATGTGTAATTGTGTTAATGTAGTATGAAGAATTGCATAGTGAGCTGACATACTTTTCTCTTTACTGCCGTTTCATCGACTCTTTCTCTTCTCTTTGTGGTCTTATTGAGGTCTGTGGAGAAGAAAATGAAATAAGGAAATAGTGGCTGATGCAGGCTGGTTTATTTAGTGTTTGGAATTTAATTCACTATAAATAAAAGACGCATACATATATTTTAATTCATTTTTGTATGCGAACGAGTTCACTTTGTCATTAAGGATGCGACACAATTTCACCCAAATGACTTCCATTGCTAGCTTTGCAGTAGGCCATTCTGTCACATAAATTTTTGAGTACATTTTCGGCACTTATCTCACTTATGCCCACCCCAACTTTTTGGTTCAACTCTTCAATCGCTGCTGAATGTCTGGTCTAACAAAAACTTCTAGTTGAATGAAGTTAAATCGCAGCCTCTATGCAGCCAATTGACATCACCCTTTTCGCAAATAATTCAATGTTTTTCAGATTTTCGAATGTTTTTAAAACTTTCCAGCGAAATATTTTTGTAAAGATAGGAATCTTAGGTATCCTCTAGAGCAAAGAAATTAACAAAAAAATATGGTGAAAGCCAAGTGCAATGGCAGCCTTGATGGGCGTCTATTCATTTGAACTTATTTTTAGAAATTGTTTTGAACTGTAACACAAAAAATGTACAGAAGATAGTAATGGCAGGACAGGAGCGTGTGAGTTTTCATTTATAAAATTTGAAAAATTGAATTAATAGAAAGGCATTCGCAGTAAAGAGAAACTACTAAGGAGTCCCGGTGGTCTAGAGCTCGTAAATTTAGGATATTTTCAGACATTTTTTTTTACAATAAAAAATGAAAAACGATAATTAAATTTTTTATTCATTTAACTTCTTTTACATACAAAAAAGGAAAAAAAAATTTTTTATGAAAAAAAAATTTTTAATTAAAGTTTTTTAATCTTAATAATTTAAAAAATGGCGCTAAAGTTGACCCACCCGAAAAATTGGACCTGGAGGGTGTTGTCCATTTTGGCTCTTCTCTTTATCTGAAACACAAAAACCAAAAAAAAATATTAATCAATATGACTGTAGCTATGTCCCGTAGTAGAATAAAAATACTCGTAAGAGGAGAATTTGGGCAAATGGTGCGCTTTTGAATTTAACACTCTAAAAATCGGGTTCTTTCAGTTTTTTAATAAAAAAATACGAAGTAATTGAAATACTATTATGATTCTAGTACGGGCAATAGCCATTGATGTTGTGAACAACAACTAAAATTTCAGATGATGCGATGGAACAGATCTTTTTTTATTTTAACAAAACCAGGCCGAAAAAAGTAGTTTCGAGAAAAACGAGTTTAAAGTTTGAGGTACAGGACCGCTCTCTACCTAGTTACGGGGCTGTAGAAGCTGTAATATTGGTAATTTCCGCATGAAAATTTCACAGTATATTCCTAATATATATATATATATATATATAATTGGCGCGTACACCCTTTTTGGGAGCTTGGCCGAGCTCCTCCTCCTATTTGTTGCGTGCGTCTTGATGTTGTTCCACACATGGAGGGACCTGTTTCAAGCTGACTCCGAATGGCAGATATTTTTATAAGGAGCTTTTTCATGGGAGAAATACACTCGGAGGCTTGTCCCTCGAGGGGCGACCGCTATTAGAAAAATGTTTTTCTTAATTTTGGAGTTTCACCGAGATTCGAACCTACGTTCTCTCTGTGAATTCCGAATGGTAGTCAGGCACCAACCCATTCGGCTACGGCGGCCGCATAAGATACTATACTTTCGAAAAAACGAAAAATCGATTTTTTGAAATTTCTAGTCCACCGGGTTCCCTTAATATTGTACGACTTAACCGATTATTTTTTTAAATGTGGAGTGGTTGAACATGCTTTTAAAAGTTCGTTTCTTTTTTAACGAATAAATTTGAGTGAAATTCGACTCTTCGAGGTTTTTAAGGCACATTACTACGAATCTGAAATTTAATTGAGAGATTTAAGTTCGCTGAAGTTTGGATAAATTTTTTTCTCAACAAGGTTGACTAGGATTGAAACTTGAATCTTAACGGCTTTACGGTCGCTAAGTACGACTCTGAAGTTTGATTTCAAAAATTCAAAATGGGGGACCAAATATGATGGATCATTTTTTTCAAATCCAATGAATTCGATATGTCTGCAATTTACATAAAGAGCGATGGTCCGGTCTCGAACGCTGCAGAACTGCAAGGTGTTTTGTGGCAAGTCCGAACAGAACACTGTCAAACTTTCTACAAAAACTTGGAAGGAAAGACGTTCAGTTGATGGTCGGTATTATTACAGGACACAACCCATGGGATCAGTATATGACCACCTTTGGAATTATTGAGAACTCAATGTGCCTGTCTTGCTTGGAGGTGGCGGATAGCACTGAGCACTTTCTCTGTGAGCGTCCTGCCTTTACTAGAGCAAGGCTACGAGTTTTGGGTTCTGAAGTCGTGAGAATGAGTAATATTCGTTCTCTAAAACTGGAGGATATTTACAGAGAAGCAAAGAATCTGGGAAATTCTCACAGCACTAACTACCTCTGTCTCTGTCTCTATTCGTTCCTATCTCTATCTCTCTCTCTCTGATACATTTCTCCTTTCTCCCTTGACTATCTACCCTCTTTCCAGAGCTCTAAATACAATGGGCTTTTTAGCCTGAGTGTTTTAGAAGCCACTAAAACTCTTGGTGCTTCTTGGCTCGACCAATTCAAATGTCACGGATCGCTCAGAAATCGATATGCGATTATGCATACTAATTTCACACCACTTTCTAGCAAGAAAAAAATCTTACTGGCTCAGTGGGAGATTCTCGTCAGATTCGTTTGGCGCTCAATGTGTTAGGGAAGTACGACTGTACTTTTGTCTACATCATTAAGTCTTGAAAGGCTTTAAAACACTTCAAACTAACTTCTAAACTTGAAAGGCTTTGGGGGTGTCAACTAACTTCACGTTGAATCCTAAGTTTTTGCATACAAATAACCAAAAAGCGAAGACAATACAGCCTAACTAAAACTGCCATTGAATTCAAGTGCACGGCAGGCATATGAAATATGTATGAATATATTTGTGTATGTGTGTGTGTATATGTGCATGTAGTTGTCATTGTTTGCGATTCATTAATATTCACAAAGTATTAAGCAATTAATTACGAAACAATTGCAAGTGGCAACACCCAGTCAGTTCTGTAAAGAAGTAGAAAATCATTAAACACCCAAACAAATACACAAGCAAAGGAAGCAAACATTTTTGGCTGAACGAGGAGCGTTGGCAGTGGTGCAAAGACAATTGCAATTGGAAGTGCAATGGCAATAACCCCAACGACCAAAACAAATGGGAATAAAACAATAAGTGCAAGCAAAGTAGAAAATACTCCAACACAAATTGACGGCATTCGATGAATGCGCAAATGAATGACTGCATAGCTCAATAGACTGTCGGCCAAGCAGGCGAGCAGTCAAGCAATCAGCCAACAAGCAAGCAGGCAAGGATAAGCAAGTGAATGTGGAAATGTGGGAATGTGCCAATGTGTGCGTAAATGAATGAGCGATTGAATAAATGAATGATTGCCAATGCAGTTACGCTATTTTGCATTTTATGGATACACTTGCTGGTGCAGACAGTAAACAATTTGATGCTGTTGTTGTTGTGGTGGCTGCGGCTACAACGATTGCCAACACTGTGATGGTTCTGCCGTATTGTTGATGGACTGAAGCAAACAAGTCACAAGAGACGCACACCGAGACGTTACATGCATGCAAAAATACAAAAACAAAAAATGTAACGCTAGCAGTCAGACAGACAGACAAACAGGCAGATAGACAGGACAAGCAAGCAGGCAAACAACTGTTACTGATATATATTGTCGTACGCCAACAAAGGGTTAAATTCGTGTGCATGCACTTGTGTGAGTGCATGTGTGCATGTGTGTGTGTGTATGAGAAGTTGTGTTTATCGGCAAGCAAATAATTGCAAACGCATCGTTTGCATATAGAAAATACACTTGAGAATTCCATGGCCACAAACGCATCAACGCATACAAAGGCAAATATTTCCGCATACTCATGCCCACAAGTAGGCAGTAAGTCAGCCCCGCCAGCCCGCCAGCCAGCCCAGCAAGGGCAAGGCAAGGCAAAGCAGGCAAAGTAAGCAAAGTAAAGCAGCTGGACGCATGCAAATACTCGTATATTTGACAGTAAGAACACAAAGGATATTAAGCATCGAGCATTTGCTTATGTGCGAATTTAAAACTGCTGCGACACGGAAGGGCGTCAGGGTGGCAGTGCAAGGCGTGTATTGACGGTGCGTATCGTACACGACAGATAGATTGGCAATTTGTGAGCAGAGACAAGTGTAGTGTAAGCAGGCAGCCAGACGAAGAGGCACAGACACCGACACAGACGCAGACACAGACACCACAGACAAATAAGCAGTTATGGCGTGTTTGCTTTTCGACGAAGTTTGAGTGATTGAACGGACAAACACGCACACACACACACAGATAGACAGCTGGTTGAAGAGTTGGCAAAGATTGACAATTGACTGCACCACAACTCAACAGCGCTCGGCAGAGCTCAGAGCAGCGCAGCATAGCTACGTAAATGTAAATAAAATTTTCAGCTTCAGCCTGACTGACTCTGTGTGGCAAATAATAAAAGCAGTTAAAGTAACAACAAGAACAATAATAAATACAATAATATAAACAAGAATATAATGCGATTTGCTTGCTGCTGCCGCCCAAATTTAATTTAATCACTCATAGAATGCTAAATACATACAAATTTAATGACAATCGACAACAATGCGGCAACATTTAACAAAGTTGATTTGAAAACACTCATACCTACACACGCACATACATATACATATATACGTATATGCATGTAAATGTGTAGTATGTTTGTATACAAATAAGTAAATTACTTGCAAAGCAATGAAGTCTATTCAAATTATATACGCGCATCCACTTGTAACTTAAATTGGACGGTGCAGAGAAACAAATAAATAAATTGGGTAAAAAAAAACGTTTACAAAAGCAGTAAATTGACACAGACAGAGTGCGGATAAGAGCAAAGAGTCATATAACGGCAATTGTAAACAAATACTGATTTTGTAGTAGACTTACTACAGCGTATATTGAAATGAAAACTTTTAGTGAAATGCAAAATCTGTGTGTTTAACATAGGGAGAGTGTTGGAGCGAGCGTTAGAGCGGAGAGTGAGTACTACTAAGTGAGGGTGTGAGTGCTAAGTGGAGAGTGAGCACTGCTAAGTGGAGATGGCTATGTAGTAAAGGGTGGGCCATGTAAAATTTGCTTTTTGAATCGGCTATGAAAAACAAACTAATTCATATTTTTTCAAACTTTTTTTTTTACTTTGAAGATTGAACATTTTCATTTATGAATGAAAAATAATATCGTTCAAATAACTGCCACGACTGGCTTTACAGTAGGCCATTGGATCAACCCAATTTTTAAGCACATTTTCGATTGTTTTGATTCCAATTTCATGAATGGCAACTTCGATTTCGTGTTTTAAAGCATCAATCGTCTCTGAATGGTTCGCATAGCATTTGTCCTTAACGGCTCCCCACAAAAAATAGTCCAACGGGCTTAAATCACAGCTCCGAGGCGGCCAATTGATATCGGAATTTCGGCTGATTATTCGGTTTTCAAAAACGGTAGCCAAAAGTTCGAGTGTAACTTTGGCAGTGTGACAAGTTGCACCGTCCTGTTGAAACCAAATGTCGTCCATGTCATTCTCTTCAATTTTTGGAAACAACTCGTTGAGCATGTCACGGTAACGCTCGCCATTTACTGTAACCGCGGCTCCTCGGTCATTTTCGAAAAGAAATGGCCCGATGATGCCGCCAAACCAAAAACCGCACCAAACAGTGACTGGTTGTGGATGCATTTGCTTCTCTACAGTAACGTGTGGATTTTCTGAGCCTATTTACGTAGCCAGCGATGTGAAAATCACAAAAGAAGTAGAAGACTCACCACTTTGGAAATTGGTTTTCAATATTTCCCAATTTTGTTCAAGCGTATAGCGTCCTATATCGTAAATAGCAAACCTTTAAGTAAATTATGAACACATTTGACATGTCGTTTGTGTTACCATTCTCAAAAAAATAGGTGGTTCAAAAAGCAAAAGCTATATGGCTCACCCTGTATATAGTAGGAGAAATCAAAATCGAAAGGCCGTACTCTCCCCACATTTAAGAGGGGCAGTTCCTCCAGACAACGAGTTTTTCAATTAGTTTTTGGGAAAAACTGAGAGTATTTATTATCTTAAAATAAATTGCATATTAATATTCAAACCAGGTTTTAGGAATGTTTCCAACGATAATCAGTGAGATTATGGAAGGAGCTTTGGGATTACTCAGCAATTGCGCCACAGACTGTGTAAGACTTAAGTGTAAACCCGAGCAAAACTGAATTGATGCTATTCACAAAAAAAACCAAGGTACCAAACTTTCATCCCCCAAGATTAAACGGCGTTAGTCTTATGCTAACCCAACTGACAAAATACTTTGGTGTTATCTTAGATCAAAAACTCAGCTGGAGGTCCAATGTAGAGTACAGGGTAAAGAAAGCGAATATAGCAATTTACACGTGTAAGGGAATGTAGGATAAAGAAAGTGCGTGCAACGTAGTACACATAACAGAAGTGAAACTTTTAAGGTAAACAATGAAAGAGAGAGAGACCCGAGAGAGAATGAGAGAGAGAGAGAGAGAGAGTAAGAATATATATCTAAATAAATTCACATCATTTTCAGAGAATACAAATAGACAAAATTTACAAATAAATTCCCCTTCATCGCTCGACATATTGACAACTCGTACTTTTACCATAGATAGTTGCATTGTGTGCGGACAAGCCACTAACGATACGACCCGTGTGCGGAGGCCCTAACTGCGTTAATTACTAAACATTCTTCAAATTGAATCGGCCTTATGAATACCTAGAAGCGACGTTGAAATAAAACTTGCTTCGGCATAAGCGTCTTGCTTTTACCTAATAGCACTGCTTACACACTATTCACTACAGAGCAAGCGCAACCAGCTTTGCACTAAACATCAATCGGCTTTTTTTTACAGACGTACACGGGGACAAATTTGTTTCTTTTTCGTAATATTTGAAGGTAAATTAGTTTAAAAATTCTTAATTTACCAATTATCGAGGAAAAAAAGGAATACGGTACGCAACGACTATAGATCTGAGCTTGGACGAAGTAGGAATTGGATTGCTCGACCATCAGCAGTTAACAAATTGTAAGTATGTCGAAATATATTTCCCTGTGTTCAAGTGTGAGCAATCTGAAATCTTTTGTTTAACGCATTGCAGCAACAATTCGGAAAACCCACGTAAAGGATTAACATAGCGCAAAACCTTAAATAAGCCGATATTTAAACAGAGCGCTGTGACTGATGCCCGTAATAAAATAGTACAAAATATAAACTGTGAAATATCAGACGGTCAACAGAAAATAACCAACCGAAAATGGATGGATTTATGATGGTAAATTACTATAAAATATATAAGATATAGCTCTCTCTCACCTTTTCCTCTACGTTATACCTTATTTCTCTTTCGCGGAACGAAAATGCCTAAAACGTTGCATGGCCTTGAAATTTTACTATCCTATCCTACTATTTATTCTCGCTCGTCCATCGACGCCTAAGAAGTTTCACTTCAAAAATGGGGTCTCGAACTAAAACTATCCAATTGGTCGTACACAGCCATTGTAAGGCCAATACCAACATAGGCGGCACAAGTCTGGTGGTCTGCAATAGAAAAGAAATACAACCAAACCAAGCTGAACAAGATACAAAGAACAGCGTGTATCTTAACTACAAGAGCACTTAGCACCAGCCCTACCCAAAGCAATCAATGTACTAACTCATCTATTACCATTAGAATCACAAATAAAAGCAATCGCTACTTGTAGCGCGGTGAGACTCACAGACATAGGAAGCTGGACAATAAGGTCGTACGGTCACAGCAAGATCCTCCTACAGGAATCCTCGCTGCTCAAAAACAAATCAGACTACACAGTCCCCAACCTTAACTTCAAGAAAGACTTTACGGTACGTTTTCCACCGAGAGCCGAGTGGGGCAAAGGAAAGGTGATTGGAAGATACGATATTGAAATCTACACTGACGGTTCTAAGATGAACTGTGGTATTTGAGCTGGCTTCCATTCGGAGCCACTCAACTTATCTCAGTAAATTCGTCTTCCTGACTATGTGAGCATGTTACAGGCAGAACTTTTAGCGATCAGAGAAGCATGCACATCCCTAAAACTCTACAAGAAATTTGGTGCAAGAGTAGCTATCTTCTCAGACAGTCAAGTAGCTATCAAAGCCTCAGACTCCAACTCCATTTCATCCAAGCTAGTCGTACAGTGTAGAGAGAGACTAGGTAATCA
>JAYXIM010042603.1:0-26003 GCA_037575425.1 Anastrepha fraterculus
TTTAAATTGTTTATTAAAAAATTTATTTACGTATTTGGAAAATATTATCCTTTGTCAATCTGCAGTTGAAAAATCGTTGTAATCGGATACTTACTTTACGAGAAATGTGATAATTATTCAATCGCTGCAAAAAACTTCGATAGTTAATAGAAAAAAAACTATTTAGAATTTTGCAACAACATTTTCTGAGTGTGCTTCTGTATGATAGAACTCAGTGCTGGCTGAATTTCATCGCAAAATATTCACTTTGGTAATTTTGTGGCCAGGCTCACTTGAGAAAGCCTTACCCATCTGTGAAATGAATACTTTCAAGACCGTTGTCCGCATGCCAAAAGATGACCATTTGAGCGACGGAAGGCTTTCATGTGCAGATCATCTCTAATTCGTCTTGATATGGATCTGGTCAATACATTCATTTCCCTGGGCATGATTCTCTGCTTGCTTTCTAAGGGTATTTCTGCGAATTCTTTCTCGAGTAAGCAAAATTTGCCGCTATGCATAATAATTAGGTCTTCAGCGCATGCCCTTTAAACTAAATCGTCTGTTTGAACTCAGCTTTTCTGGGCGGCAACTAAGTTTTCACGATGTGTAAGATTAATGAAACACCGAGCTATGCAGCACTTAGTAGTAGAAAGTAGAAAAACAACAGAGAGAACAACTACAATAAAGACAACAATAATAATACTAATAACCGCAACAACAAACAGAGCATCATCAACCGAATTGTTCAGTCACCTGAACGAAAGCTGAAACCGAAACAAAAACCAATACCGAACATTCGGACGGACACTATTCTTTTAGTACTCGTATAAAGCCTTTAATGTAATAAATAAAATTTTAACTCTACGTTTTTTGCATAATCATTTTTTTTAGTGTTATAAATTGCAAGTAAATTTTTTTTTGTTCATTTGTTTGCTTTTCGCAAAGTTTGCAATTTATGTTTGTTTTACGACTGCTACAGATTTGTAATTTAAATAATTTATTTAACAAAGAGTTGGCTGCCTTTTAGCCTTTTTTAATGAATACATATTTTAAGTTTATGGTTTAAATAAATATTTTTACCTTTTCTACTTTCATATATAAAAAAGTGTTGTATTGTAAGTTTATGGGATTCATTTTTCCCGCACCTTTTTTTAATTTAGGTTTCATTTCCAACAAAACAAACTGAACACAATTTAAAAACTGAACTAAGCCGCCACTGACAACTGTGATAATTAACAACTACCTATAAAAAATGAGGTGATAACGTCAAAGAGTTTTTTTTTAATGACTTAAAAATTTGTATGCGGCGAACTTACTTTCATGACATTTCGTTATCGATTTTCCGTGAACATTGAGATTCGTAATATGTATGAAAATCATACGAAGTAAAAGTAAATGTATTTATTTATTTATTGTTAGAAGGTCTAGAATTATTGTGTTGGGGATAAGGTGAATCCATTAAGAAAGGTATCGGTAAATCAGCCGACTTATTTTTTTCCTTCGCTGTGTCCATGTGGCTGTCAGCACAGAATGAAACAAGGCGCATTCATTCTTTGTTTTCTACTTTGCCCATACTTTGCTTTGACAACAACACGTCCCACAGCGGAACAGCGAAAAGCCTTTTGAATTCGATGAAGTCTCAAATCACTTTTGAAGGTGAACGGTCACCAAATCAGTCCAGAATTGGCGGAAAAAATGAGCTGCGATCACAAAACGATTCGCAATCACTTTTATTCAATGAATATTTACTGAAACATTGGAGGCTTAGGTGACTCACGAGCTCAATGAAAAAAAAAACAAAGAAAAAGCCATCAAATTACCTCTCATCATCTCGGCCATCGAGCAACATGTGGTGATAAACAGCGCTTTTTGTACCGAATCGTCACGGGAGATGAGAAATGGTGCCTATACATCAAAATGAAGCAAATAAAGGAGTGGGTGGCTCCAGGAGATACGCCATAGCCGAGAGTCAACCCGGATCTTCATCCAAAGAGGATCATGATATGCGTTTGGCGGGACTGGGAGGGCGTGGTGCACTGGGAAATGCTCGAAAAGAATGGCACGATCAACAAGAAGGTCTACATTGTCCAGCTACACCGCGTGAATGAGCCTATTCGACTGAAAATACCAAACCATACTCCTTCACGACAACGCCGGAACTCAAGTGGCACAAGTCGTCAAAGCCGCACTCAAATGGGAGGTCTTTCAGCATCCGCCGTATTCTCCGGACCATCTAACGAGTGATTTTTTAGCTATTATCTTTTTAAACAGTTGGTTTAAAGAGCTAACGCACGTTTCGTGTTTTGTTTCACTGTCAAACATCTTCAGTTTGGTCTATAATTTAACCATGAATCGTCTTACAAACGAACAACGCTTGCCAATCATTGAATTTTATTACAATATAAAAATGCGTGTTCTGTTAAGAAAGTTTAGGATCCACTTTTTTATCGAAAAATTGTGTTTAGCGACGAAGCTCTTTTTTGGATCAATGGGTACGTAAATAAGCAGAATTGTCGATTTTGGAGTGAAGATCAGCCAGAAGAATTGCAAGAGCTACCAATGTATCCAGAAAAGGTCACAGTTTGGTGCGGTTTATGGGCTGGAGGTATCTTTGGACCGTACTTCTTCAAAGATGCTGTGAATCGTGACATAACTGTGAATGGTGAGCGCTGCCGTGAATTGATACCCAAATTTTGTTTGCCCAAAATGCAAGAGCTTGATTTGCATGACATGTAGTTTCAGCAAGTCGCTGTCATATGCCACACAGCACGCGTAACAATGGACTTGTTGAGAGGCGAGTTCGGTGAACATTTTATTTCACGTTCGGGACCTCTCAATTGGCCACCCAGATCGTGCGATATAACGCCTTTAGGTTATTTTTTGTGGAGCTATGTTAAGGCTTATGTCTATTCAGACAAGCCTGCTTCAATTAACGTATAGGAAGACACTATTAAAGCATTTATATGTGAGATACCGGCCGAAACATTGGAAAGGGTATGCTAAAATTGTACTAAGCGGATGGACCTTTTGAAGCGCAGTCGCGGTCAACATTTGCATGATCGATTTAAATAAAAATTTCATGCATTTTTCTGAATTTTACGTGTGTTTTTTTTTTTGAAAAACTTTCCTATAGCTCTTAAAATATTGCCTTATTTTCCGTTCCCTGTGAAACCATGTGAAGGGTGCTACCTTCGATAACAAAGAGGTCCTTGAAAACTGGCTCAACAACTTCTTTGACACCAGACCAGGCGATTTTTGGCTTACTTATTCCCCAACCCAATACAGTATTTCTTACAGGCTACAAGAAAAAAATACTTAACGATACAATTCATGCAGTGACAATTTGAAAGTTTGTTTAGAGAACGAAAAATCAAAAGAATAAAAACCTTAAAATCTTTCAATATTCTATGTATCAGCAGGTATGAAAGATTAGGTTTGACCACCTGAAGCAAAATTGTGGGAGTACTGCGGCTGCCACTGCAATGTTATATGAAAAAAATTGTAAATAGTATATATTGGAAATTTTTTTCAGGAGAAACTCACTTTTCCTTAACCCAACACTCGCTTTTTTGCTGTCTCTCATATTTCCAGTGCTTTTCAAACCATGATAAATACACCTCAGAAGTGTCGACTCCGAAATTGATTCAAATCACAACACTAACTTTTTATTTAACTGAATTTGTGCTTTCTTTTATTCAATATTCTCGTTGGTAATATAATCAGTGTGCTAGATAGACACACACACACCAACTGAAATGCACACACACACACCCGCACATAGATAAACATTGGGAATTCCTGCTCTACTCCGGTATGTCGCTTAAGTGGTTACTCTCCTCCATTGCAATGTCTTCTTAAGCGTCCTATTTTCTTGCATGTCCTATTTTGCTTTACACTACTCATCAGCAAGTACCCTAAGGCTCTTAGTGCAAGTCCATCTCTTACTTTCACTCACTTAAACATATTTACTTATGAGTACTTTCTCTAACAGTCGAACACCTTCCTTGCTCCTTGCTTGGCATGCCAGTGCATTCCGCCACGAACTACTGCTTGCCACACACTCATACTTGTGTCTGCACTCGCACATACATACATACACACTTTCAATTACTCTCAATTACGTTGATTAATTTAATAAACATTGACATGTGGCCATGTTAGAATTGAAGTTGACGTGGGCGTTGTTAGCGTTAAAAGCTTTTTAGTAGTTGAGACTTGCAGGCGCTCACCTCCACATGAACAAAACTTAGATGTTGTGACTTACTTTTGCCTTTGGCAAATGAAATAATGTTTATTTTTATTTTAGTTTATTTTTGTTTTGGGTTATTTCTATTTTTTATTTTTTTATTGTAATTTTTCATTTTATTTTATTTTTTAATTTTTTTGTTACAAACAGATCTTAAACTTTTTCCATTTACATAAATACTTCCCTGATATCTTTCGAGTGTAGGCAGGCTCTGAAAGAGCTACATACATACATACATACTATAGTTTTGCCATAGGGTACGAATAAGCGAGAGCAGAAACCTCCCTGTCGGAAATAAATACCTCACTAAATGTCAACTAAGTTGTTGCAAACTGTGGCTTAGAGGTAACTTCGTTCAGCAGGCACGCAAATGAGGATCTTTGAAATTCATTTGCGGTAGGAAGTAACGAAATGGAGCAATTCAAAATAGACCAGCTACAAGTAACGACAATCCAAAGTAATGACACTCATGGCTTATTGACTATTTCAGCTGCATACTGTCCACCAAAATTTAACAATAAAATAATGCATTCTGTCGACTACCTAAAGCCACTTGAAAACAAATTTATAACCGGGGGTGATTTCAACGCAAGGAACATGACCCGGGGCTCAAGACTGACCAACACCAAAGGGAAGGCTCTACTTGACGTCATCAGAGAATTGAACTGTGACTTTATAAGCACAGGGGAACCCACTTACTGGCCAACTTGTGTTAACAAAGTACCAGACTTGCTGGACTCTTTCATAACAAAATCAAGAAATTTAAAAATGCCGACAATTAAAGCCTGCCTTGAATTTTCGTCTGACCATTCACCAATAATCCTGACAATTCAAAAATGCCTACAACTAACACCTAGTCGGGCACCCTATAACCATCGAAAAGACTGCGAGGCTTTTATGTATATAATGAAACAAAGCCTGGTCAGGAAAATCCCTTAAAAACTACCAACGATATTGCAACTGCAATAGCTTTATTTAATGGCACGACTATTATGCGGTCGCCGTAGCCGAATGGGTTGGTGCGTGATTACCATTCGGAATTCACAGAGAGAAAGTAGGTTCAAATCTCGATGAAACACCAAAATTAAACAAAAACATTTTTCTAATAGCGGTCGCCCCTCGGCAGGGAATGGCAAATCTCCGAGTGTATTTCCGCCATGAAAAAGCTCCTCATAAAAATATCTGCCGTTCGGAGTCGGCTTAAAACTGTAGGTCCCTCCATTTGTGGAACAACATCAATGACGCACACCACAAACAGAAGGAGGAGCTCGGCCAAACACCCAAAAAGGGTGTGCGCGCCAATTATGTATGTATGTGTATAAAAAATACACTAAAACAAAAGTGAAAACTGAGAAAAAAATGCAAGACTACAAGATTTTCAGATGTCAAAAAACAACTTAATAAATTAACTAAAGACGTTAGAGAACTATTGAAACAAGAAAAAGACAAAAAACTAAACAATTACCTCAAAAATATTGACGCAACAAAATCTACAAAACACATCCCACCAATAACAACTACAAACGGACAATCGGCCTGAACATCATCGGAAAAAGCGACTTATTTAGCTCAACATTTTAAAAATATATTTCAAAATGAAACTAACACCGAATTCGATTTGACTCATATAACGAGCAATGAACAAGCAAATCATCAAAAACACCTCACTAACAGAGATAAAGCAATTAATTTCGACATTAAAAAACAACAAATCCTCTGGATATGACCTCATCTCGGGGAAAATTTTAAAGCATATGCCCGATAGAGCAATAATTTATCTCAGGAATGTTTTCAATGCTGCTTTAAGGTTTAAATACTTCCCAAAGACATGAAAAATTGTCGAAATCATTGCGCTCCCAAAGCCCAATAAAGATTAAAGCCCAATTGCATCGCCGTACTGGCCAATAAGTCTCCTGCCGACAATATCAAAAATACTTGACCAGAGCTACTCTTTAATCGCATAGAGCCTATCATAACAAAAATAAATTTAATTCCCCAAAATTAATTCGGATTTTGACAAAAACATTCGACAATCCAAGAAGTGCACAGAGTCACTCACAAAATTAATAAAGACTTCAACAATAAACAAGTATGCGCGGCTGTACATCTCGACGTAGCTAAAGCCTTTGACAAAATACGGCACCCTGGATTACTGGCAAACTCCAATCTTGGTTGCCAAATGGCTACTTTCTAATGCTCAAAAGTTACATCCAATATCGAAAATTGTATGTTAAGTATAGCGACGCTTGTTCATACATTGAACCTATGAACGCAGGAATTCCAAGGCAGTGTATTAGGACCCACTATGTATCTCATCTACACCGCTGACTTACCGGAACCGTCTTCAGGAAATAGCATGATTGCGACGTTTGCAGATGATACTGTTCTAATGGCATCTCATAGAGACCCGAACATAGCACAAACAATTTTGCAAAACGACCTAAACAAAACTCTGGATTGGTTCGAAAAATGGAATATAGAAATTAATGGCGATAACACAATTCAAGTCAATTACACGAACAGAAAGGTAACCATAGACTCATTAAAGATTGGAAACTATGTCGCGAATACTGATATGAAAGCTAAATACTTAGGCATTGCAAATGACTCTAAACTAAACTGGAAGGACCACATAATAAAAAAAAGAAATTAAATTAAAAATCGATTTCGGCAACTGTACTGGCTGCTAGGTCCTCAGTCAAAGCTCTCGGAGCAACACAAAACCTTAATCTACAAAACGATAATTGCACTAATTTGGAAGTATGGTATAGAAGTTTGGGACGCAGCTTCTAAATCCAATTTGACAATACTACAACGTGCCCAGTCGAAGATACTTAGGACAATAACAAATGCACCATGGTATATACCAAATGCTGACATTCACCGCGAATTAAACATCAACACAGTTGGCGAGTAATACAAATTGCGAACAGAAGGCACATAAACAGACTTCTGACGCACACAAATCCGACGATGAGGAAGCTTCATGCCTCTTGTAATTAATACTAAGAAATATGCTGATGTAATTATCTAAATTATTATAGTAAATATCTTACAAATGAATTACATATTCCTAAATGATCCTGAATTGCAATGGCCTTACAGTATCACTTATTTAACCTAATATCTTTAAAACAAATTATATATATATATATATAATTGGCGCGTACACCCTTTTTGGGTGTTTGGCCGAGCTCCTCCTCCTATTTGTGGTGTGCGCCTTGATGTTGTTCCACAAATGGAGGGACCTACAGTTTCAAGCCGACTCCGAACGGCAGATATTTTTTATGAGGAGCTTTTCATGGCAGTAATACGCTTGGAGGTTTGCCATTGCCTGCCGTGGGGCGACCGCTATTAGAAAAATGTTTTTCTTTAATTTTGGAGTTTTCAGTATCACTTATTTAACCAAATATCTTTAAAACAAATTACCCATTGCTAATAGAGACACGTGTAATATTTTTTGGAAGCAATAAAAAAAATTGCAGTACACCATGAATCATCTCGCAAAGCCACTCCATCGTCATTTGAACGAAATTATCATCTACTTATGGAAATGCAACCAATGCAACTACTGCCGCCACAATGCATAAATCGAAAGAATAGAAAACTGTCTCTGCCATTATCAAGCGTTAGCCAAAGCAAGAAGTTTCACATTTCATCGCCACTTGTTTCATTGCCTAGCAGACGGTGCGCACCTATCAATTTTCTAGGCTATTAAGCAGATAAACTAATTTTATTTCTAAGAGTTGGGGCAAGCGCAGAAGAAGCCTCAATATCGGTACCATAGTGCGCCCACTAAGCCAAGTAGAAGATTGAAAGATTCGAAGATGCTTTCTGAAGACTTATCGATTAATTGATGAAACTTACCGCTGGTGTATATAAAGAAAGGACCTTGAAGCTTTGAATTTTATAAATGAATGAAGAACCGATTTGGATATTGATTCTACCTACCTTATCAAACGTTCACTGTGGTAGTACGAGTAATGTTGATATTTATTTCAACAACTCCCTGCGATGTTGGGAATGAAAGGGAGGGTAATTGCCATATAGAACTAGAGTTCAACCAGAGCTTACAGAAAAACTGACAAGAGCACAGTTGCGCGCATATTGCACAATGTGCTTGATGCATAAAAGTTGTGTTCAATTGGGTTTGAATCAAATACTTTGAGCTCAAAGTCTTTAGCTTGCTTCAAAAGTTTCAACATCTTTCTTGAGTTGAAGCTCTCAAAAAATGCAATTGGATCTTAGGATCAAACCCATATTCACCAAAATAATATTTGAATTTATTTTGTCTATTTAAGCGCACAATTTCTTCAGGAAGCATGTTTTGAGCTCAGTCCAGGAAAAAAAATATAAAAGAAATAAAAAATAAAAATAAATAAACAATCAAATAAAAAAAATAACATAAATAAAAAAAAAAAAAAAATAATACATAATTCGCTGAGAAATTCCCTCCTTTTAAATGCACACAACTTTTTGTAAAGTCACCAAAAATAAATGGACGAAAATTAAAATTAATAAAAATTGTTAAAATTTTTTTAAGAAAGAGGCAGAATGAAAAAAAAATTAAAAAACTGACATGTCTGCGTGAATTATGATATTCACTAAACAATATTTGGATGCTATTTTGTCAAGTTAAGCTTACAGACGCAGCATTTCTTGAACTCATTTCAAGGAAAAATGGTGGAGTGAGGCAAAAGTATTAAATCATACCAACTTCGTCGAAAAAGTTCGAGTTGTCGACAGCATAAAATTCTTTATCGAGCCACGAAAGAAAATGGAATACAACAATTGAAATGCAAAAAATTCCGTAAAAAAAAGTTTACGGGAACATAATTGCTAAAAAATTAGAAAAACGAATTTCTGAAAAATTCAGACAAGAAATTATTTTTAACATCTCTAAGCTATTTCTAAAAACCATCTACGAAGTTAAAAAAAATTAATAAAAATATTTAAAATAATTTAAAATGGTAATTCGTCAAGCAATTTTTAAATTTCAAATGCACAAAGCTCGCCGAGTAATCAAAAACGACTTTAAGAAAAAAAAAAAAGTTTTAGCAAAACAACAAATTTTTAAGAAATTTCCTTAAAAATTGGAAAAACTAATTTCTAAACAACTCCAACAAAACATAATTTATTAAGTCTCTAAAACATTTTTAAAAAACTTCCCACGAAAAAATTTGAATAAAAAAAAAATTGAAAAGGTAAAAGTCTTGTAGAGTACCTTCACTTCACTTTCAAACTTCTTTCGAATTCTCTAAATATATTTTTAATAGGTAAATGAACTCAAACTTAAATTATTTAAACCATTTCAATGTCAATGCCATTGTTGTCAAATAAACACTTTAATTTCAATGACAAAATTCTTTTTCTTTTTTCTTTTTTTTTTGAAACCCAAAACATAAGTAAATACATGGCACACACCAAATACATTTTTTCTGTCATATGATACCTCACTCCAAAGCAAAACCATAACTTACTGTCAAGTAAGTCTGCCTAAGCAAAATTTAAGTCAGCCTAAGCAAAATTTTATTGTATAGTATTTGTTTAAATTTATAATTTTGTTATTGATTTTTACTTGTAACAATGTTTAGTTGTAATTATATATTTTATTGATGAGAAGACAAAAAGAAAGTATTAAATAAAGCCAATTCTATCAGAAGGCGGGCAATTCAGTCTTAGCCTGGTAGTTGGAAGGCAGTCATTTGCCCTAACTAAATAAAAAAAAATCTTTTATTCAAAAGGAACCTTTAGTCTACAGGTTTGCTCTAAAGCTCTTCCCCGATAATAAAGACTTTTCAGGCTTATGAATTAAAAAAAAAAGATTTGAAAAATTTTAACGAAACAATTTTTTTTAAACTATTTCTAAACAAAACTACGAGACACATAAAAACATGTCTAAAAAAGTCCAACAAAATAATAGAAAACAAAATTTTGAATCTTAATTGAACTTTTTAGAAAAAATTTTCGAAAGATCGGAAAAACAAATTTATGAAAAATTGCAAGAAAAAAAAATTTTTTTAATCCCTAAACTATTTTTAAAAACCTATCTAAGAAATTTTGAAAGAATTTCAATCAAAAAGGTAAAAGGCGTTTACTATGCCACGAAAATTCTCACTTCCAAATACGTAAAACAGAAATAAAGAAAAATTTAAAAAAAAGAAATTAAGAAATAAAAGTAAATTAAAGAAAAAATTCGTTTAAAAATATTAATGAAAATCCTATTTCTAAATCACTTAAATGTGTTTTTAAAAATTCCAACAAACATTTCTTTTTTAAACTATTTAAACTATTTCTTAGCAAATCTACGAAACAGAAAAATCTAAAAAATTCCAGCTACATAATTATAAAAAGATTTAAATCTTAATTGAACTTTCAAGAAAAAATGTTCTAAAAATTATAAAACCAAATTTATGAAAATTTCTAGCAAAAAACATTTTCGAGCTCAATGGAAAGTAGCAGAAATTAAAATGGTGCTCAAGACGGGAAAACCAGGCGATGAAGTGAAATCCTATCGCCCTATCAGTCTTCTACCAATACTGTCAAAAGTTTTTGAAAAGGTCTTCCTTAAACGTTTAATGGTTTTTATCGAACGCAAACAAATAATTCCGAAACATCAGTTTGGTTGCAGGAATGAGCATTCGACAATTGAGGAAGTCCATAGACTTGTCAAAAAAATACAAATAGCGCTCGACCGAAAACAAGTCTGTTCAGCAGTTTTCCTGGACATATCACAAGCCTTCGACCGAGTGTCAAGGCCTAGTCTTTAAAATAAAAAAGAAATTACCACTAAATGCCTATTTGCTCCTTAAATCATATCTAAACCAACGAATGTTCTACGTAAATTACGAAAATGAAATTTCGAATTTCCAACAAATTAAAGCTGGGGTCCCACAAGGCAGTATACTAGGTCCAATCCTGTACTTAATTTTTACACACGATCTGCCAACTACAAAAGGTGTACTAACTGGCACTTTTGCCGATGACACTGCTATTATGGCGACAGCAGTGGATCCCGTAGAAGCCTCTTATATGCTCCAAATAAGCATAAATAAAATCTCCAAATGGCTCCGGAGCTGGCGGTTGAAAGTAAACGAACATAAATCTCAACACGTAACCTTTACCACAAAAGGAACCACCTGCTCACAAATCAACTTAAACCGTATTCCAATTCCACAATGTGATAGTGATAAATATCTAGGCATTCATTTGGATAAACTGCTTACGTGGAAAACGCATATCTTTGCAAAAAGGAAAGCTCTAGGTTTAATATTTCATAAAATGTACTGGCTGCTAAACCGCAAATCCACCCTCTCAATGGACAACAAACTTACCTCTACAAATCTGTTGTAAAACCAGTCTGGACTTACGGAATCCAACTGTGGGGTACTGCGTCAAATTCAAACTTGGAAATCCTGCAGCGCTTCCAGTCCAAGACTCTACGCACCCTAGTCAACGCTCCGTGGTACCTGACAAATGCCCAAACTCATCGGGACTTAGACATCCCTTCAATAAAAGAGGAAATACAAAATGTAACCAGTAAATAGCCAAATCGACTTCACCCAAATGAACTGGCCTCTACCCTCATGTCACCATCACTTGGAAATATTCCTTTAATACTAAAATCAAAGCCACTCTTAAATGTAACCAAATATTTGTAAATTGTCTTCTAATTGTATGGTAGGTAAATTGTCTTCTAATTGTAGGTATAGACAGAATAAAAAATAAAGTTAAAAAAAAACATCTTTAAGCTATTTCTAAAAAACTATCTACGAAATTAAAAAAACAAAACAAAAAAAAAAATTCAATACAAAAATTTAAAAAGTATATGCAAGGCGAAATTAAGGCGAGAAAAGCAAAGAATTACCACTTAAAGATACATAATTTCGCCGAATAGTCCAAAAAAATTTAAGAAAAAAGAAAAAAATTAACAAAAGATGTAATTAAAAAATATTGGTTAAAAAGATGCCAACAAAAAATTTTTTCAAACTATTTCTAAAGGAATTTATGAAAAAATTTAAACAAATTCTAAAAAATTCCTTAAAAAAATATAAAATCTAAATTGAACTTTCAACAAAGAATTTTCTAATAAATTAAAAAAAAAAACAAAAAAAAATGCAAACAAGAAATTGTTTTTCAAATTCTAAACTATTTCTAAACAACTATTTACAAAATTTCGAAAAAAAAAATTAAAAAGGTAAAAGGCGGAATAAAGGCAAAGAAAGCAAACAACTTAACAACAACTCAACATATTCGAGCATACTTCGCCGAGAAAATTCCCACTTTCAAATAGAAAAAACTCTTTGCCGAGTCATCAAAAACAAGACAAAATTAAGAAAAAGAAAGAAAGTTTTTAAAAAATATATTTTTTATAAAAAAAAATATTTGAAAATTGAAAAGAAAAGTATTTCTTCTCATTTTTAAATAAAAACAATATATTCATCTTAAAAAAAATAACTTCTGATTTTCTTTCTTTTAAAAAGAAAATAACAAAAAATTTAAAAATGTATAAGAAAATTCTCACTTTCAAATAAACACAACCGAGTGATCAGCAAAAAATAGTAATTAAGAAAAACAAAGGGAATTTAAGAAAAAATTTTAACAAAAAAATTAAAAATATTTATTTTTTAATCAAATAAAAAATGGTTAAAAAAATTCGAACAAAATATTTGTATTACCATTTTTAAGCAAATATACTAAACAAGTAGTAAAAAAATGCCAACAAAAAGCTTTTTAAAGCCTTTAAGCCTTTTAAATTACCGTTCTTTGAAAAACGCATATCTAAATACGCAGTAGCCCTTTTCAAGTTAGAAACTGATAAAAAAATTTACCAACCAAAAGCTAACTTTTGTTTTAGAGCTTTAAGATGCGCAAAAAACAAATTAAAACACTAATAAATTAACGCTATATTGATTTGATTTTCCCAAACATTTCTCGCATTCGGAAAATGAAAACGTTTAACACCACCGCATTCCAGCTTTCACCCAACACTCGTCGTCAACCATGACTACCTTCTACAGCTCAATTACACTTCGAACGCAAACAAAACAAAAAGCGCAAACTGTGACCCGCAGTAACCTCTTTCGAGGCAAAACTAAGCGAGAAACAGGAAAAAAAGGACAACAAAACAAACAAACAAGCACCAATAAACAAAAAGTAAAGAACTCTAACTTCATACATCACCTAAGCTCAACAACTTCCTTTTCCGCTCTACAACACCGGCATGCAGGCGGCATATACGCCTTCACTACACGCACACATACTCGTACACCGTACATTTATTCCTTAATACTATCATGCATTTGTTCAGTTATGCATTGGCTAAAGTCCCTCTACTTCTGTTCTCCGCTTTGTCGCACTCTGTGGCATGCTTAGTGCTGCTTTGCTTTACTCATATATCAATTTCCAACAACAGCATTCAGGCATATTTGTCTCTGCTGTGCTTTGCTTTGCCACGCTCAGCATTTTCGCTTTTTGTCAACATACATCAAGTGACATTTGAGAAATGACAAAAGTCATTATCATGGTGACTTGACAGGCGACGTCGTCGCCCTCGGCGGATTTGGAAACATCCCGCGGTATGACCCCAAGAGTCTCACCTGTATCTGCTTAATCTCCTTGGCAGTGCAACTCTACGGCTGTGCTTCGCGCACTTTTGCGTCATTTAACATTTGCCCTCGCTTGGATTTGTATTGTTGCTTTCTTGCACTCTTCAATCGGGTTTAGTGGCGGAATTTCGTTGCCATTTTCTCGGTACACCTACGCTGTTCACCCCTTTTGGTCGTCACTTGACCCTCCAGCGCCTACATGTAAACACGCACATAAATACACACTTCAATCCTTTCCGGCTATTTGTGTTTTTCCGCTTTGCGCTATTTAACTGCAGTGTTATTCTTCTACCTTGATTGTGCATATGTATGTGTGAATGTGTGTCTATGTGTGTTTGTTAACAAGAGGATATCCTTCATTCTGATTTATGCGTCAGCCCTTTTTCTTTCCTGCATTTTTTTCGAGCAGCATATCCACACTTTAAGTCACAACTTGATTCTATTGTTGTTGCAGTTTTTATTATGACTGCTTTCTTTTCTGCATTCATGTTTTTTGCTATATTTTTTTATTTGTTTTGCATTTAATTCATTCAGTAACTTTTTTACTTTACTATTTCATGGCGCTCTTTTGTTTACTTATGTGTGATTTCTTTTCTCTCTGTATGCTTTAAGGTGCATTTCTTTATTGTTGTGTTGTTAAGCTCAGTCCCCAGCGTTCTCCTCCGTCTCGCTCTCTCCCCGAGCGCCAACTTCATAACCGACGCTCTGGGGATGTCTGGTGTGCATTGACACAAGTGCAATTGTTGGTGGCCATAAAGTGTCATTGGCTGTTGATGAAATGTTGCTGTAAGCTGCCGTTATTGTTTCAACGCACTCATATTTGTTCTTGCATTTTTTTCATTATTCGAAACTATGAAGCTACATTGACGTTATGTGCGAATATTCAGTAGATTGAGACGTTCAGCACAACTTGAAATCCCACAGATGCTCAACTTAATATTCCAAATTCTATAGATATATTTATTTTATATTAGATCTATTATTTTATATATTTATTTATTTTTTTAGTTAATAGTGCAGAGTGTCTAAAAAAATGCATAGACACTTCACGTAATTACAAATTAATGGCGGCAAAAGAAGAGATTACTTATTAGAATTGATGTCCACTTTGAAGCCTTTTGCCGAGCAGTTTTTCTAGAAGGTTTGCAATATTCTTATTATTATTATTATTATTATTATTATTATTATTATTATTAGGCTACTGCCTCCTGCGACCAAAAGAGATCTACATATGCGCAAAGTCTCCTGAGTTACCTTATATTTTCAGACTTTTACAAATTTTTAGCACAATCTGGGGTTTATTGATACATACTTTGTATGAATGCACGGCAATACGACTAAGGTGGTGTAACTTTTTTCTGCCTAGTGCAGGACATTTACAAATAATGTGTATTAAATTTTCGGTGTCCATTTCATAGAGTCGGCAGATGATGGTCTCAGAGAGACTAATTTTGTTTAAGTGATATTTCAAGCTGCACTGGCCTGTAAAGTAACGAGTTAAAAGTCTCAAATCTACTCTACTGAGGTCATCCCTTAACAAGATGTCATTCGTTTTGCGTTTCACAAAATTTAGCTTTTGAAGAATTTTTTGAGTTAAAATGACAATAAATTTATAATGTATACTGAATTGTTGCCAACCTTTAAAAAATGTAATTCTTCACTGCATATGCAGATGCCTTGAAAATTGCAGTAAAATATTGGAGGGGGCAAAACTCCCTACCCAAGGTTACTCAAATTAATCAAAAGTGTGATTTTTTAGCTTATTTTTAAAAACTTGGCTTAAACAGCTGACGCACGTCTCGTGTTTTGTTTCACTGTCAAACATCTTCAGTTTGGTCTATAATTTAACCATGAATCGTCTTACAAACGTGCAACGCTTGCAAATCATTGAATTTTATTACAAAAATGCGTGTACTGAAAGTTTAAGATCCACTTTTTTATCGAAAAAATGTGTTTGGAATCTGTATATTCGCTCGGATGCGACGCAATGGGCGGTTTGAACTGTGGGCCTCCACGGTCGCTCCGATGAAATATTTTTTTGTTGGCTGACACGTCTGGTGGCTCCTGGTTGTACAATCCAAGTGAAAGTTAAATTTAGAATTTAAAATGAAAGTAACCTCGCCGAACAACGTTTAACACGGTAAACGTTTTAACTGTTCGGCGGGGAAATGCCAGGGTTAACGGCCTTCACGTTGCAGCGACTGGAAACGGTGGTTAGCAACAGTCGGAACGGTAGGCGCAGTTACCATTAGGGTGGCTTAAAATTTATATTTAATATTAGGGTGCGGCCTAAACATGCCGGCCCCCTTGCGATAAGCAATGATTATTTTAGGACGGAGGTGTCAGCCAACGTTCGGTAAATTGGTGCGACATCGGAGGCTGTGGCGCCGTCTGAAATGCTGTAAAGATATGTAACTTTATGTACGTGGATTTATTAGCACACAAAAAGTAAAATTTATTATATTAAAATTTATTGATTCGTTATGTTCAAATCATTTAGGGCCGTGATACCTGGCGAGGCCTAGTCGCCAGTGTATTGTCGCCCGTCCTTTTATTTTGGCGCATTATCGTTGGTTGCGCACGTGGTCGAAAAGGCCTGGTTTCCGATCCACGCGCACGCCACTGTTCATGCTACAGCTGGGGTTGAAGAGGCCTCGTCTCCAATCCCCTATCTTCAATGAGGCGAAAAGTCCTTGTTTCCGCTCTGCTTGTTCAGGCGGAAAGGCCTAGTTTCCGCTCTGCTTGTCTAGGCGAAAAGTCCTAGTTTCCGCTCTAGACTCAGTCCTTTGTTTTGTTTTCTACAAACAAAAGGATTTTGAATTTAATTTTGAAATTAATTTTTTTAACCGAAAATGTGTAGTGTGTACACGGCTTTATAATTGGTTGTGGTGCATTTTGCTGGTCAGTGCAGTGCTGATCACAGCGAAGGAGAAGACAAAGGAAAATAATATATATATTTTTGTTAACTAAATATGCATAGGCATTTTAATTTTTTTTTTTTTTTGTTATTATTTGGCTATGAGCAATTTTCATAGCCCTATGAGACACCCTGCCACCCAAAACAAAAAATGTACCTAATTGGGTACAATCACATATTAATGTCATTTTAATTTGTATGTTCACCGCGAGGGGGTGAGTACATACTAATGGACATTGCAATATTCGCCGCATGGGAGGATCATGTCTTGGCTATGTGTGGATCGTAACCAAGTACAAGGTGTCCTCCCGTGGTGTGCATGATATATATTTTTTTTCTTTTTGTTCTTATTATATTTGGATATAAGAAGAACAAAATGATAAGCAAAAGAAGAAAGAAAAAAAAAAAATAATTATATATATATATATAGATATAATTTTTCGTAGCATTTGCATACATAAGTGCATGATGTTAGAAAAACTAATAGTTTGCGTTGTTTTACGCAAACTATCCCTGGAATGTGGAACCCATATATATCATTCCTGTAGGGTATTTTTGTTTTTGTTTCTTAATCCCTAATTTCCTTAATGGCTGACCTCGACCCATTTCCTTTTCACATGTGTCGACGGCGTGTGACAAGTGAATGGAAAGTGAACCAACAAGGTAATATAAATTCTAAATTACACTTATACTAATACTTGACAATACCTCTTTCTATGCATATATGTATCTATGTATATATATTGCAAAATAAATATTAAATGAATATATACTGACACTTTGCTTTTCATTTTTATAAAATATTTCATCGGAGCGACCGTGGAGGCCCACATTACAAACCGCCCATTGCGTCGCATCCGAGCGAAATAAGCAAATTGTGACTTTAAATAATTAAAAAAGTGCTTAACATTGTGCAAATTTTAGTTATATTTTCCATATAAACTCGCGAACGCAATAAAAAAAATTTAAATGTCGGGCAAACCAAAGCGTCCTCTTGCCGCATATATGTTGTGGCTCAACAATGCACGTGATCAGGTTAAGCGCGAAAGTCCAGGCATTAGAGTAACCGGAGTGGCCAAAAAAAAGGTGAAGAGAATTTGAGGCCCATGGAGGCAGCTGCCGAATTTATATTCATACAATCAGCTGGATTGAAACCATGTTTGCACAAAGTTTCAAGTCACACATCAAAGGTAATACAAAAATAATATGCGTAATTTTCGGTCGTTTACACATGCATTTATCGTATGAAAAGAATTTAGTGGTAGTGAAAGTAACAAAATAGAAACTTTGCATTTAATTTAATATAATAAAGTTAAATAAATATTGATCGAAATGAAAAGTTGTGAAAAGAAAAAATAAAAAATTATTAATATTATATATGTGAAAAAAAAATAAGTGACAAATGTGCCAGTGAGTAGTGTTAGAACTTGACGTTCTTCTACCCAGTGAGAAATCGTCGCGCTAAAAAAAAGTCAGGTAGGGCTTTAGATTAATTACACAAGTGTTATGTGGTAATTGTTGGCATTTCGGTGTTGCGTGTAAAAAAGGTCCACATGTACGCGTTACCAGTGACGGCAATTTAGTGGATCGACCACCCACAAGAAATCCTTGGACCACGGCAAAGAAGGAGCGCCATCAGAATTTACGAATGGAGGTCGCATTTGGATCATCATGGAGCGAGGGCGAAATATGGTATAATATTTTAATTAAATTTTTATTTATATTAAAGGTGAGTTTATTATAAAGTGGAAATTTTAATTTTGTACTAGTAGTGTAGATATTAATATTGAACATTTGTGATTGAAAAGTCTAAAAAGAATTAAATCCTTTAAAAAATATATATATATACGTATATGTTCAGTTTAGCAAGAATTATCAATATTAATTTGGAAGCAATCATCTGCCGTAAAATCATGGAATTGCACCATCAGAAGCATCATCAACATATGTGCACAACTTGAATGCTGCCAAGGCGCAGTTTGCTGAAGCACAGAAAAGCTGATGTGACTACGACCATCCCATGTTGAAGCTATCTGGGATGCCGCCAGCTGGAAGGATATCTTTAATCACCTCGTTGCCGCTGCTAAGAGGTAAATATGTTAATACGTGAAAGTGAAAATGTAAATGTGAAAGTGAAATTGTGCCTTTTTAGATGTTTGAGTCATCCAAGCTTTAATTGACCTAGAGAAAAATTCGAATTTGTGGGACGAATGTTGGGCAAAGCGGTGCTTACTCGTAAAGGATAAAATGAAGGAGCTAGAAGTGCATTCGGTGGTAGAAATCAACAACAAGTTAGGGCGGCACAAAAGGCGGTCGCCCATGCATGCGATTCGTAGGGTATGACCAAATGCTATGTTTTTATTTTTATTTTATTTATTCTAATTTTTCCTTTCATTGAATAGAGAAATTCGCGTGTGCTATCTAACTTAGAGTATTGAGAGTATGACACGTCGCATCATCAAACTAAACTACTACAACCAAAACGCGCCGAAAAGATTCCTTAAATGAAAACTTTGACATTGTTAAAATAGTTGACGATTTTAAGGTAGTTTAAAATTTATCGCCCGAAAAATATGTAAAAAAAAAATATTTTGCTTTCACCTGCATTTTTTTTTTAAATGTAATAAATTATATTTTCTACAGTATCTTAATTCTCTTTGCTTCGTTACTTGGTACCTATTTTTATGTGATTATCGTTGGATAGTATAGATACATATATGTATATATATATATATATATATCATATATGTATATATAATATATATACATATGTATGCATGTAAGTACATTTGATGCAAAGTACACATAGGTATGCATATGTATAATTATGCAAGTCACCTCAAGTGTACACCTGCCCTTTATAGGTACAATTTATGGAACTTACTTGCATCGTTCGTAGGTTGTAGGGGTTGTTGTAGCTTCTTGGGTTTGCTAGGGTATAACAGTGTGGTGATATCAATCACCTTCTAGTAAAGGGTGAATCGCGAAGTGAAACTTGTTTCTACTAGGTAGGTATTGGAAGATATTACGTTGAGGTTGTAGGTGTGGATTTTTCCGTTTCTTCTGAGTAAGGAGGAAGTAGGACCAGTTTGACTAGTGGTCTAGTCACCTGTCCTCTTTGGGTCGTGATGTCCACGACGCGTACCTGATTGTCGGGTCCAGGATGTAATTTTACTACTCGTCCCATTCTCCATTCGTTTGGTGGTAGGTTGTCCTCTTTAATGACGACAAGGTCCCCTATCTTGATGTTAGGTTTTTGGTGTTTCCACTTCGTGCGTTTTTGCAATTCGATGAGGAATTCCCTTTTCCATCGTTTGCAGAAGGTTTGATGGAGGGCTTTCAATTTCTGCCACCGATTCACAATTGAGGCAGGATTCTCGCTGGTTTCTATTTCTGGCGGAGCTAAGAGATGTCCGCCAACCAGAAAGTGACCAGGTGTGAGAGGCTCTAGATCGGATGGCTCATTTGAAGAGGGACTTAAGGGTCGCGAATTGAGACAGGACTCAATTCGGCATAAGAGGGTATTAAACTCCTCGAAAGTATATTTCAGACCAGAGGCTGTCTTTTTGAAGTGGGCTTTGAAGCTTTTCACACCTGCTTCCCACAGTCCGCCCATATGAGGGGCTGCTGCAGGTATGAAGTGCCATGTTAATGCCTGGTGGGCATATTTTGAAAGCGTGTTATTGCGTGCATCCGCAATAAACGCTTTAAATTCTGATCGTAATGATCGAGAAGCTCCTACAAAGTTGGTACCATTGTCGGAGTAAACATTTTTTGGACATCCTCGTCTAGCAACGAATCTCGAGAAGGCTGCTAGAAAGGATGGGGTACTTAGGTCATTGGTGGCCTCTAAATGGATAGCTTTGGTGGCGAAACAGATAAATAGACAAACGTAGCCTTTGGAAATGCGACATCCTCTGCCGCGGAAGCTTTTGATGTCAAATGGACCTGCGAAGTCTACACCTGTATTAGTGAAGGCACGCGAATAGGTGGTGCGTACCTGAGGAAGGATTCCCATGAGTTGGGCTTGCGATCGCTTTTTATAGATCGTGCAGATCTTGCAATTGTGGATGATGGATCGGATCATATTTTTAACTCGGGGAATCCAGTACTGCGTCCGAATTAAACGCAACATCAGCTGATTTTCGCCATGAAGTGATACTTCGTGAATGAATTTTGTTATAAGGCGAGATAACCTGCTATTGTATGGAAGGATAATAGGATGACGTTCGTTATATGAGAGGTTGAGGGATGCGCCTAGACGACCGCCTGCCCTCATGATGTCATCTTTGTCGAGGAATGGATTAAGGGCCAATATCTCACTTTTTGTGTCAACTGTTTTTTTCTGTTTCAATTTCGCGTATTCTCCACCGTAATATTGCTTTTGACTGTTTATTATTAAGCGTTTTGTCGTTGCTTTAATTTCATCAGGTGAAATTAAGCAGGACTTTGCTTGAAATGCAATCTTTGTATTAGGGTGGGTTCTTTGAGAGAATCTCATAATATATGATAAAACTCTCAAAGCCCTTGGTAAACTAGAAAAACGGTCAAGAATATCGCTGAAATTGATTGTTGTTGTTGAATACACCTTTACCTTTTTCTCTTCCATCGTTGTTTCATGGTTACATTCTGATGTCGGCCATTGTGATTTGTCTTCTTGTAGGTAAGAAGGACCCTGCCACCACAAAGAATTCTGAACCAGTTCCTTGGCCGGAAGTCCTCTGCTTGCTAAGTCTGCTGGATTTGATGCCGATTCCACATGACGCCAGTTATTGTTTCCGACCTTTTCTACTATTTTAGTTACTCGATGTGCCACAAAGGTGGACCACGAGCAGGGCGGTTTGCGAATCCATGCGAGGACGATTGTCGAATCTGTCCACAGATGAACATCCAGGTGTGCTAGGTTGAGATTTTCCGTAACCGTTTCTATGATATCCGCTAATAGGACGGCACCACATAATTCCAAACGTGGAAGGGATATCGTCTTAACAGGTGCCACTCTGGTTTTCGCGAGGAGTAGGTTGAGGTATACTTGATCCCGTTTCTTCACACGCAAGTAGACAGCAGCCGCATATGCCTTTTCCGAAGCGTCGCAGAACCCATGGATTTCGGCGTCGTCTGCTGGTGAATAGTGCACCCAACGAGGTATGCGGATATTGTCAATTTCCCCATAGTTCTGCATAAATGTCTGCCAGCGGTCTAATGTGACCGCAGATACGGTGTCGTCCCAATCAGTACCTTCTAACCAAATATTTTGCATAATAATCTTGGCGGTAATTATTATTGGGGCGAGCCACCCTAGTGGATCAAAAAGTTTGGCGATTGCCGAGAGGATTTCCCTTTTCGTAAGAACATCGTGGTTTTTTATTGGCTTTGTCATAAAATAAAAATGGTCGCAATGAGCATTCCATCTTATGCCAAGTGCCTTTACCGAACTAGTATCTTCGAAATCTAAAAAATCTTCATTGAGTAAATGGGCTTTTGGGATGCCCTTTAGAATTTTGTTGCAGTTGGAAGTCCATTTTCGCAATGGAAATCCAGCGGACTGCAAAACTTGCGTAATTTCGTCTCTGGCTGTTATTGCAGAGTCGATACTATGACCACCGGCAAGAACGTCGTCAACATACATGCATTTCCGAAGTATGTTTGATGCTGTTGGAAAGGAGTTTTCAACATCATCAGCTAATTGAAGTAATGTCCTTATCGCAAGATAAGGAGCACAATTTATGCCGAAAGTAACAGTCTTTAATTCGTATAGACTAATTGGGTCTTTCGGGCAAGTGCGAAAAACTATTCGCTGATATTTGGTATGTGTATTGCTTACCATTATCTGACGGTACATCTTCTCAATATCGCTGTTGAAGACATACTTGTATAATCGCCAGCGGAGGATCAGGACAGCCATATCTGCTTGCAATACCGGACCTGGATGAAGGACGTCGTTGAGGCTCAACACATTGGCAGTCGGACATGAGGCGTTAAATACCACGCGTACTTTGGTGGAGGTGCTCTCTTCCTTCATGACGGCGTGATGAGGCAGGAAGTAGTGGTCAGTTGCATCTGCAGGTATGTTGGTTGTGATTTTCTCCATATGACCTAGCGTTTCATATTCTGCCACCACTCTAGTGTATTCCTTTTGCAGGGACGGATTTTTCGCGAGACGCGTCTCATTCCGGAAGAATTGAGAGCAGGCGCTCTTGAGTGATGGTCCCAGCTTGAAGGTTGATGGAAAATCGCGTTTGAAGGGTAAGGTGACGACATACTTTCCATCTTGGTTGCGCTGCGTAGTGGTCCGATATAATTCCTCGCAATACACGTCATCTTCAGTCTGTCTTTCCTTTTTTGGGATGTCTTCTAATTCCCAAAAGGCAGCTAGTTGCTTGTCCAATGTGACTTCGCTAAAAAGAGAAACTATTTTTGTTTTGGGTGGGTTGACCGTTTCGGCTCGACCAGTTAGTATCCACCCGAATACAGTCTCTTGGGCAAGAAGTGTACTTAGTACATTTTTCTTCAAGCCGCTTAAAATAATTTGGGGATAAATGTCTCCGCCGAGGACAAGGTCCACTGGTTCATTGACGAAGAACCTCTTATCCGCCAATGTGAGATCTGGAAATGCTTGCCTTGTCATTGCGCTTACTAGGCAAGTTGGCAGATTTCCAGTTAATTGCGGCAAAACTAGCGCAATTGTATTTATTTTTACAAAAGGGTCGATAAGCGACCGCAGTTGTATCGAGCACGCTATAGAATTGTTGATGCCCGAGACTTGGGCATGCAAGCGTTTAGATGGCAGGTTGATTCTACGTTTGAGGCGTTCAGTGATGAACGAACACTCAGAACCAGAATCGATCAGAGCTCGTGCTGCAAAATTAACATTGTTGTGGAATATATTCACCATGGCTGTTCCTAGTAGAACCCCCTTGTCCGTATTGGAATAGCACGATTTGAAATTTTGTGTTCTGCTATCCTTTGGCCTATTAGAGTCGAGTCGTTTTAGGGCCTCCTTGGATGTTGAGGGCAGGTCATCAGCGGGATCTCTGCTTTCTTTAAGAGCTGCTGCCTTTGGTTGAACTGCTGTAATGTGCAGGAGCGTGTTGTGTCTTGAGTGACATGTGCTGCAGTTATATGAGCTCGTACATCTAGACACCGTATGTCCTGACGACAGGCAGTTCAAGCAACAGTTGTTGCTCTTGACGCACGCGATGCGATCGGTGACCTTTAATTTCCGGAACTTCGGGCAACTTTGCAATTTGTGGTCGTCAGTGACACATAATTTGCACATATGTTTGGCGACACTTACCTGAAAGTTACCCATCCTTCTTGGTGTAGTTTCCGTATGGTGTTGTAAGATTTGCGCCTTGGGCGCTTTGTAGGCTTTAATTCCTTTTAAGCCTGACACTGTTTCAAGTGTCTGAAACCTGTTGGAAAGGAATTTGTCCATATCTGTCCACTTTGAAATTTCAGATTTGTTCTCTATCGTTTGTTCCCAAAGCGATAGAGTACTTTCTGGCAATTTCGTGGAGCATAAATAAGTAATAATTGCATCCCAGTTTGAAATGTCAATCTGATGGTTCTGTAATGATGAAATGCAATTATTGATGTCACGTTGGAGTTTTTTTATCGAACTGCCACATTCAGTTTCGATTGTCTGTAGGTTAAACAGGATCTTCAGCTGCGTGTTCACCAGAATCCGTTTGTTTTCGTACCTTTCGCAGAGATTTTTCCACGCTGTAGCAAACCCGTCATTAGTGAGCGGGCATTTCCTGACAATGTCTCTGGCTTCACCCTGCGTTTTTTGGTTGAGATGGAACAGCTTTTCGACCGGGGTGAGGCGTTTATTTAAAATGTATATGGCCGTGAACATATCGCGGAATGTTGGCCAAGATACATAGTCGCCTTTGAAAACCACCGTATCGCACGGTGGAAGGTGAACGTTATGTTCGCGTACTGCGAGTTCTTCGCCTTCCCGGTCTGCCTTTTCCAGCCTCGCAGAGAGGTCAGCCATCGTCGACATGCCGCGCAAATATGTGTGGTAACATATTTTATTTCTCTTTTTTATCGCGGCAAGATCCTTAGGAGAAGGACTTTCTGTTGAAAGCAAGTGGTCGTACGCGGCTTTGGCTTTTTCCCACATTGCTTTCAACTCCTCCTGTTGGATCCGGAGTGAAAACTTCGAATGGTCACTTGACGGAGTGCCATTAAAATCGGATTCGAATTCCGTCACGGCGTCGACTAAACGAATATACGTATCCATATTGTAGGTATGGGATACAAAAACTTACGCGGTATTAAACAAAAAAAAGATGCTCCTTCGCGAAATGGAGACGAATTCACAGCGATACCCAAGCCCAAAAATGCACCACCGAGATTAAAATAACAGTATATTATGTATATTATGTATGTCTGTATATATTTATTGACCAAAAAGGATAATATATTTAAATTTATATACGAGAATTTCGCCACCCACACAATAATCAGCGGTATGTATACACCTGTGCAAAAAGTGCGCTGGGATCGATTTCAATTTACTGCGGCGTTGTTTGTGTAGTTGTGTACTCAACTTCACAGCGGGAATGTACAAGTAAAAGGAATAAGAAAAAAATGAAAATTCCCAACAACGCGCTGTTAGAGGGTTGATCTACTTGAAAATACCGCGCGCACTTGTATTGTCTGTTTGCGGACAGACGGAGTCGTTGACCCTTTTTGATTTTTTTGTAGTTTTTTTTATTTACACCAAAAAAAAGGAGTGTGCAATAAATCCACGTACCTTGTTTTGCTGGAACGAATTTTTAGCTGATGGATTGGTGCTTTTTATGCTTGCTGGTGGTCTTTATGCTCGCTGGTGCTCTTTAGCTTGCTGGTGCTTTTGTTTAACTTGCTGGTGCTCTGTTTAAATAGGATCTTTTTCGTTAAAATCCGGCTCGAAGGACCATGTATATTCGCTCGGATGCGACGCAATGGGCGGTTTGAACTGTGGGCCTCCACGGTCGCTCCGATGAAATATTTTTTTGTTGGCTGACACGTCTGGTGGCTCCTGGTTGTACAATCCAAGTGAAAGTTAAATTTAGAATTTAAAATGAAAGTAACCTCGCCGAACAACGTTTAACACGGTAAACGTTTTAACTGTTCGGCGGGGAAATGCCATGGTTAACGGCCTTCACGTTGCAGCGACTGGAAACGGTGGTTAGCAACAGTCGGAACGGTAGGCGCAGTTACCATTAGGGTGGCTTAAAATTTATATTTAATATTA
>JAYXIM010042609.1:0-92937 GCA_037575425.1 Anastrepha fraterculus
GCTTCTTTTAAAATTTTCATATTTTTTTTTTTTTTTTGTAGGAAACTATAGTTTTTAAAAGTAAAAAAAAATATTTTTTTGTTTAAAAGTTAAAAAAAAAGTGCGTGTAGCGTAGTACATATAACAAAAGTGAAACTTTCAAGGCAGACAAAGAAAGAGGGAGAGACCCGAGAGGGAATGAGAGAGAGAGAGAGAGAGAAAGAATAATACAGTCAGCGTCAAAACAAAGTGTACACCACATATTGTTAAGATTTGACTATTTATTTATTTATTTTCAAATTTCTATTATTATTTTTAAAGTAAAATTCAACAACAACACAAACTAAAGTTTCGAGCTTTGTATAAAACTTGTAAAAATTCGGCAAACTTTCATCAGAATTTCAGACTTCTTACTTAGAATTTTTCGAAAAATTTCCGTTATCTAGTTTTTTAGATCATTCACATTTGGTATAATAAAGTGAAAGTACATTCAAAATTACACTGATTTTTGACAATTTTTTTAGGAAGCGGTCTTCCTCATTTTCTCTTTTCGACACAATTTTCTTACATGGAAAAAACATCCTATACCGTCAGTAGAAAAAATTGTCAAAAATCAACGCATTTTGGAACTACTTGAATTTTGTATTTTAGTATACCAAAGTTCTCAAATAATCTACAAAACTATGTACCCGAAAGTTTTCTATAAACTCCTAGTAAAAATTGTGAAATTTCGCTAAACATTAGCAGAATTTTTATAAATTTTGTGTTAAGTTCGAAACTTTAGTTTATATGGGTTGTATTTTACTACGAACCATATTTTTGTAAACAAATAATGGAAATTATAAAATAAGTAAATAGATAGTCAAAACTTAACAATATCTGATGTACACTTTATTTTGACGCTGACTGTATATCTAAATGAGTTCACAACATTTGCAGAGAATACAAATAGACAAAATTTACAAAAAACGGAGAAGGGTCGATCGGTGTAGGTAAACGCCAGGCATATACCGTGTCAACAACGCGGGGACCAAAAACGCCCCAAACAGTAGGCACCAAGGAAATATATAACGCCAAAAAGTAGGCACCAAAAATATATTTCCTACAAGTTTGCACCAACAAACAAGTGCCAAAAAGTAGGCAGTTTTATTTCACACTAGAAATTAGCAACCACAAGGAAAAACTCATGAAAAATAGCCTAAAGTGTATCTAAGATATATATATATAGGGTATAGCTCTCTCTCTCCTTTCCCTCTACGTTACATATTTTTTCTCTCTCGCGAAACGAAAATGCCCAAAACGTTGCATGGCCTTGAAATTTTACTCTCCATTCTCGCTCGTCCATCAACGCCTAAGAAGTTTCACTTCAAAAAAAACCAAAAAAAAAAACAAGGAATGCTATGGCATGGAAGCGCTCTAGTAAAAAGAAATAACCACCAAATTTGGTAGATACCCTCAACTTTCACAATTTGCCATAGCAAGAAGAAAAATAGATAGGAAAAAATTAATTGAGTTTGTTCTCAGATTATTATTATTTTTTTTATTTAGGGTATTTGAAACCCTAGGGATACTTTGGAACACCTACTTTGTCACTGCCCTGCTCTTTGTAGGACTTGACAAAAATGTGCAAAATGCATTGACAGAAGCAGTTCATTTTCTACAGACTTTCATAGAACACCCTTAAGTATCTTACAGTGTAAGCATTAGGAGCTACATAGTAGTACCATATTTCTTATGCGATTAGATGGGCCTAGTTTGTTTTACATACAGGACACTAGACGAGTGCTTGAATATATAAAAAATGTATCGAAATAACTTCACAAGTGATACTATCGTAGAAATGGTATACTTTCAACGGGAAGTGTAAAAAATTACCTCCATTGTGCCTTAATTGGCATCTGCTTATCCTCTTGGGAAGCACTACAACCAATGAATTGGAATTTCTCCAAAACGAAGATTTAAAGGCGACTTACTGTACCCGCGCTTCACCCGATTTTAGCCCCATTGAAAATTGCTGGACGTCCACTTAGTGAAAACCAATCTATTCCAAGAACATTTTTCTAGATGCACTGGTATTTAATGGTCATACTAGTTACTTTAGCTGCAGGGTAGACTGGTAGTGAAAAAGCTTGGAATCAGTTAGCAGGTAGACTGCAGACTGTAGTAGTAAACTGTAGAAGTAGGCTGCAGGTGTATCTTAAGTCACTGATCTATGCTTCGAAGGCCCACATTAGCCGTTCTCAAAGAAAGCAAAGCAATGAAAACTGTGTAAATATATGAGTATAAAGGGTTTGCTGAAAGGGGGATACTCTTATTATGATAAAATAAAGGCGGGCTAATAAGGTTCATACAAAAATTTTTTTTTTTTGTGTTAATGAAGTGAAAATATGAAATGTTGAAGTATTTTCTCCTTGTTTTCATACATTTTTTTTATACAATTTATAAAAGATGGCGCAAAATATCTCGACCGCAGCACCACCTATCTGATATCCTGCGATTTTCTTTTGATTGGCCTGCAGACAAACGTATCCTTAAAAATTTTAATTTTAACTCAAGAAAAATGTTGCTCATGCCAATAGAAATTACGGCAGTAATAGATAAATGCGGACAGACGTACAAGAACTTATACAAGATGGAGCAAAATTAATAACCCTATAAGAAAATTTATAATTTGTGCAAATGGCGTCAATCATATTTGGCACTTGCAAATTAGACAGGCGCAGTGTACAAACATACGAGCAATGGAGCGCGTAAAGGTCAAAAAACAGATTTCCATGGCTCACAATTTTTTTATTTATTTAGTAAGAGAGGTTCGTCAAAAACAAAATTAGATGATCAATTTTGCGCCACCTACATTTCTGTGCCTCTAATGCGTTGCCGGTGTTCTTAGTAAAAATTAAGTTCGCCGCTAAGTCTTGAATATGAACTCTAAAATATGAAAAATTTCATTTGATAAAAAATATAATTTAATGCTTAAATTATTGCGATTTATGTATATCGAAGCAGCTGTAATCAGAGGAGTCAGCGCCTGCTTCCCTCCACATTTCGTATTATAGCAAAATATTTCAGCTGCTCGTGTTTACAATGCAATAAAAACGAGAAACATTCCACCTGAATTAATTAAATTCGCATATGAAATATTTTCCATTATATTTTATTAAAAAAAAAAATTAAAAACAACAACAAATATGTATTAACAAATTAAGCATGGCGTTGCAGCTCAGCCCGGTAAAAACTACTGCAGTTTATAAACAGTTTTCACAACCGCACGTATTAAGAAACTTTGACTTTATTTAAATTTTAATGCACAGCGCGGATAAGAAAATTTTACATATCGCAGTTTAATGCTTTAATGCAGTTGTTTTAAATTACCGCGAAATCGTTAAATGCAAAGAATTTCTTTGAAAGGTAAAACTACAGCGCGAGCGCCAGTGCGGGAACAGAGCCAGAAGAGTAAGAGAAAAGGCCAAAGGCAAAGAGCTTTTTGGGTGGCAAGGCAGGAAAGAAGAGGAGATAAACAAAGCGTAATAAAATAGGAGAAAAACCGTTAGCGCAACAGAGAACAAGGAAAGGGAGGAAAGGCTGATAGCAGGCAACGTTGGAAAAGGTAAAAGAGGTAATAACGAGTTTAACAAGTTTAACAAACAATGCCTACTTGGCATTTCAAAGTAATCGCACTCGCCTAGTTTCAACTTAACACCTAAAAATATGCAGCGCAAATTGCCAACGACTAAATTCAAGTGCTTTTACATACATAAATTTGGTCGCCAACCTAGATTGTGTCGTGCACACACACCCACACACATATGTACATAACCAAGGAAGCACAACGTCGAACAGTGGTAGAAGTTAAGCGAAATATATTAAAAAAAAATTAAAACCGAAAATGAAAAATTAATGAGAAATCATATAAACAAAAATTTCCAAAAAACAGTTTAAAAAAATTCTTCAAAACTAAAATAAATGTTTGTCAAAAAACAACAACAACAAAATAAAACAAAAAAACCATTTTACAAATAAAAATAAAATATTTAAAAAGCTCTATACCAAAATTTTAAAAACCGTTGAAATGAAAAAAAAAAACATAATAATCATGAAAATGTCAAAAAGAAGTGAAGATATTTAATTAAAAAATAAATAAAAATATTATCAAAAAATAAACCAAAATAAATGTCTGAAAGTTAAACTCTGTACCAAAATTTTCAACAGTGCAAAAAAAATAAAAATTTGAAAATATTAAAAAAAAAAACATAAAAGAAAAAAAATCCTGAAAGATTTAAAAAAGCTATGTACCAAAATATTCAACAGAGCAATAAAAATTAAAAAAAATAAAAAAAAAATAAAAGAAAATAAAGACCTGAAAGTGTTAAAAAAAACTTTGTACCAAAATTTTCAACAGTGCAATAAAAAATATGGAAATATTAAAAAGCAAAAAAAAAAACATAAAATAATAAAAATCCTGAAAGTGTTAAAAAAACTCTGCACCAACATTTTCAACAGTGCTATAAAAAATAAAGATATGGAAATATTAAAACGAAAAAAAAGAAAATCCTAAAAGTTTAAAAAAAAAACGGTGTACCAAAATTTTCCTCAGTGCAATAAAAAATAAAAAAATTGAAATATTAAAAAAAGTAAAAGAAAATAAAATACTGAAAGTGTTAAAAAAGCTCAGTACCAAAATTTTCAACAGTGCAATAAAAAATAAAAAATGGAAATATTAATAAGAAAAAAATAAAAGAAAATAAAATCCTGAAAGTGCTAAAAAAATTGGACCAAAGTTTTCAGCAGTGCAATAAAAAATTAAAAATATGGAAATATTAAAAAAAATTAAAGAAAATAAAATCCTGAAAGTGTTAAAAAAGCTCAGTACCAAAATTTTCAACAGCAAAATAAAAAATAAAAATATGGAAATATTAAAAAACAAAAAAAAACATAAAATATTAAAAAACAAAAAAAAACATAAAATAATAAAAATCCCGAAAGAGTTAAAAAAACTCTGACCCAAAATTTTCAACAGTAGAATAAAAAATAAAATTATGGAAATATTACAAAGAAAAAAAATAAAAGAAAAGAAAATCCTGAAAGTGTTAAAACAACTCTATACCAAAATTTTCAACAGCAAAATAAAAAATAAAAATATGGAAATATTAAAAAACAAAAAAAAAAAACATTAAATAATAAAATTCCTGAAAGAGTTAAAAAAACTCTGACCCAAAATATTCAACAGTAGAATAAAAAATAAAAATATGGAAATATTAAAAAACAAAAAAAAAAACATAAAATAATAAAAATCCTGAAAGAGTTAAAAAAACTCTGACCCAAAATTTTCAACATTAGAATAAAAAATAAAAATATAGAAATATTAAAAAGAAAAAAAAACATAAAAGAAAATAAAATCCTGAAGGTGTTAAAAAGAAGCGCAGATATTTGACTTTAAAACACCCTTTACCAAAATTTTCAACAGTGACTTAAAAAAATGTGAAATCGAAATTTTTGCTACATCACCTGTCAAAAATAGCTGACATTCCTACATTTTACGGTTCTTTTTGTTCAGCGCTAAAATCAGCTAAACAAATTAACCAAGAAAGGAGCTTTTCAGAATTTATTTTTTCAGCTGGAATTGAAAATTCACTTAAAGGTTATTGGCCATGGAATTTTAGCTTTGGTTAATGAAGAAGTTGACGAGCTTGCTAAGGAAGGCACCCGCTTCCCTGGGATGAGTACGTCGAACATATATCTCTCACTCTCGGTTTTGAAAACGGCGCCAGACGAGAAACTAACTCTGGAAACATAGTCTCAAGCCTCGGCACAGGATTGCCAAAATAATGCCACGAACTTGCAACACGAAAATAACCAACTTGGCGAGTATTTTATCAATTCCAAAGAAGGAATATAAAATATTGGTTGGAGTATTGGCGGCACGTTGTCTCACTCCATATCACGCAGCTAAAATGGGATTGCTCCAGAACGACGCGTGAAACTTATGCGAAGAAAAAAGAGGTACGCCTTCTCTGCCACTGCTCTGCTCCAAGCAGAACTCGTTACAATTGCCTGGGATGGGCATACTTCTCATCTCTGAAGGGTACTGCTGACAAAATTTTAAACTGTTTATTAAAATTCGCCAAGACAGGTGTCACGAACTATGTTTAACACGACTGCAACAACATTGGTAACACTTCGAACACTTTTGGTCCATGTGGGACCCTTTCAAATCCGCCAGTTATAAAGGGTGGTTAAATTTCAAGGGCCGATGTTGAATATGAACCACACCTAAACGTCAACGACACCGTTGGACTTCTTTCTTTGGGTTATTTGAAAGAAAAGGTGTACGTCGATAAGCCAGCAACAATTCAAGAGCTAAAGGATGAGATAACTCGGCACATTAGCGGCATAGACCCTCAATTATGCCTCAGCGTCATCGAAAATTTGGACCATCGGATGGAGGTGTTCCGCCGAGGCCGATATTTTGTTCCATACGTAATTGAGCCACACCAATATTATCATAATAAAGCGAAATGACAATAGTTTCCTAAAAAAATTCCATTTTATTCAAAATCAACACCGGCCCTTGAAACTTAACCACCCTTTACTTAACCTAACCTTATGAAGAAAGCAGGTGTGTCATAGTTAAAAAAGACATAAGTGTTTAAAAAAATTTTTCTTCTGCAATCTCAAAAAAATCACTTATTTTATAACTCAAATCGTTCAACATAACATTTAACTCATTTTTTGTTTTTTTTTTTTAAACTAATCTTTTTAAAACCAAAATTTTTTCAATAGCCCCCCACTGTTAGTGCGTCATAGTGAAAAGAAAAGTAAGTTTCTAAGTATTTTTTTTTTTTACGCGATCTCCAAAAAATCATTTACTCTATAACTCAAATCGTTCAACATAACATTTAACTCATTTTTTTTTTTTTTTTTAAACTAATTTTTTTAAAACCAAAATTTTTTCAATAGCCCCCCACTGCTAGTGCGTCATAGTGAAAAGAAAAGTAAGTGTCTAAATATTTTTTTTTTCTTACGCGATCTCCAAAAAATCATTTACTCTACAATTCAAATCTTTCAGCACAAAATATAACTGTTTTTCATTTTATTTTATTATTCTTTGCTTTTAAACACATTTTTTTTTAACCAAAATTTCTCCAATATCCACCCACTGTGCATCGTTCATTCACCCATTCGTTCTTCTTAGCGCCGACTATAACGACGTCGACGTTTTCTAATTGCGTGACTATGCAAAATATTTCGCCAACTCTAATTGCATTCCAACAAAGCCTCACACACACACACACAAATACTTGTATTCGCGGACACATTTAAATAAACTTATATACGATAGCGCTGGCATGCAACACAAATGAATCGGAAGTAGTGTGGCCTTTTACGCTGCGAGGATGAGGCGAAGTGAATTGAGTCGTGACAACGGCGCGATAGTGCAGATGTACGAACGGACAGACAAAAATGCCAACAAAGTTGGCATACAAATTGCCATAAAATACACTGGTAGTACAAGTCTTTCTATTATTATGACTTCCGCCCGACAAAAGTTAAGGCGGCCAAGCAAATGAACGGCTGCATAGACAAATGAGAAGCATACTTCGAGGCGATTTCAAATACATTGGCTTTAAGCGCTTATCGCGCGCGCGCGCTTTGCTCATCAAAGGTGTGGCTTGCGTATAATGCGTGCGCGTGTATTTTGCTTGAAGTAGTTAATTAGCACTAAAATACGCGGCGTGTCATATCTGATTAAGTGCAGACGACGACGAAGCGCCTAAAAGTGTTACACAAATCGATAGAAGGTATTTTCTCAGTTGGGTAGAATAAATCATGGATAGAATAATTAGCAAAAGCAGCTGGTAGTGGCCGTAAAGCAAATCAATTATCACGTGACCTTTTGACCTAAAATTTCAAGTGAATAATATGCACGCTATAGAATTCCGCACATTTGCCAGCCTATTTCTTAATTTAGTACGCAGTTGAGGACAGTTGCTTTCCCTGGCAGGTGGTAGCTTCCACAGCTAGTGAGACTTGGCTTGGCTGGCCGACAATGCTTGCACGCTTTTACGTACTCGTATGACGCTATGACGGCGGAGTTCGCATGTTCAAGTGCACTTTAAAGCGCCTATAATTATGCAGCGAACGTGCAGACGCATGCATGCCACCATTGCACATTTGCACCATTGTACGATATTGCAGGTGTGTGTGTGTGTGTGTACGTGTACACGTATGCATATGCATGTATAGGTACATGCTTTTAGGCGCTCACACAAGCTGCTTGTTATTTCGATTGCGGCGCTTGTTGTTGCCATATTTTGTCATGTTTATTTTTAATTGATGAAACTTTTGCGCCGCACTAAGCGCCTAAGACGCGAAAAATGAATGCCAGTAAAATATAAGCAAACATTAATTATAACCGCTAGCACGAAATGTGCACACACGCATACACGTACGTATGTAACTGTAGATCGCAAGGTGGCGCACAACAGTCACCGTTAATGACACACGTGTCGTGTACAAGTCGGCGTGTGCGCGAGCGGGGTTGAATGCATGCAGGGACTCTTAATGACGCAGATTTATTTTTATGCCCATTTTGGTTATTCTCGCTTACATAGCCTTTCATTTGCGTTTTGTTCATGTAAACAAAAATAAAGAAATAGGCTCCCGTAAAAACGTAAAGACAAACAATTTTGATTCATTATTGCTTTATTTACCTCGGCTTTGCCCTTAATAATGCACATTTTGACGTCATCCTCTGTGGATTGCCACACCAAACGCTGCTGTTCCGTTAGGTCGTGTATGCTCAGATTGTAAACGATGTTTCTGAAATAGAAGAATGTTGGAAATCGTAAATATTTTCAAATATTTATATGAATACATCTGCACGTAAAGAATAGAAAAATGTAAGTGAACGTACATGAAATATGTACAAAAACTTCATTGAACAGCTCTACTCGCATATCGCATGTCAAAAAGGACCTAAAATATGCAGTGCCACATTTTTCAGATTTTGCATTGCGTCTTTTTAGCGCCCTACTTATTTTGAACGCCTCTTACGGATAAAAATTTAACGGAGTATGAGAAAGATCAAATGAAAAAATACTTGACTTCACTAAAATTTATGAATGGTGCCGATTAAAATGAAGAAGAAACGAGTGACTCGCTTTGAACTTTGCCAAAATCGCTTAGGCGGTTACACCAAGCCAGACGATGAAGAAACGCAAGAATTTCTATGGAGATACTCAAATATTTTACTACCTACTATCAAAGAATTGCAAAACTCATTTTGCGTGAAAACTACTCCAGGAAGTCCTTAAGATATCCCATATCTGCCATTAAAAGTGGAAAAAGGCATACGAGTTAATACTTAGAGGGAGAGAAGTTTGGGAGAGAAGTTTGAGAGCCACTTAGACAACCTCTCCTCATAGTGCTTTATCTGTGCAACGAAATTTGAAAGCAAATCTCAATTGGTTAGGATCTGAATCTGTGGCTGAGATTGAAATTGAGATGAAGTTTGATATTGGAACTTAAAAGTGGAACCGACATTGGGACTTATACTGACAGTAACTCTTAGACAAATGATTCGAAAGTGGGTCTGAGACTGAGCCGGAGTCTGAGACAGAGATAAAGACTGCGAAGAATATAAACTGCGACTTTAGCTTTCACGTGAAGACAAAAAGTAAGAGTGAGACTGTAATTGAGGCTGAAACTAAAACTGAGATTGAACAAGAGACTCAGATTGAAATTAGGGCTGAGACTGGAAATGAGCCTGAGACCCAAGCGTGCATTAAGACTCAGACTGTTACTGAGATCGATACTAAAACTGAAACAGAGAATGATACTAAGACTGTGAGCGAATCTGAAAGTGGAACTGACACTGGGCTAGAGACTCAAATTGAAACTAAGGCTGAAACTGAAATAGAGACTGAGAATGAGCCTTAAATTAAGATTGAGGCTGTGACAGAGACTGATACTGAGACTGAAACAAAGGCTGGAGTGAGACCAAACTGACGCTGATACTGACACTAAGCTGAGACATATTGGGACTGAAGTAAATATTGTGACAGACACTAAGACTGAGATTGGGACTTAAAAGTGGGACTGAGACTATGACTAAGACTGATACTGGAACTGATTGGGATTGGAAGTAATAATGAGAGTAAGATTTATCCGCAAATGAGACTGAGATTGAGGATAAAGCTGACATTGAGGCTGAAACAAAAACTAAACTTAGACAGACAGATTGAGACTGAATCTGAAACTTAGATTGAGGTTGAGTCTAAGACTGAGATTGGAAATTAAAAGTGGAACCGACATTGAGACTTATGCTGACAGTAACACTTAGACAAATGTAGAGCCGATATTGAGAATGAAGCTGATACTGAAGCTGATACTGAGACTTAAACTGAGACACACAGATTGAGACTAAATCTAATACTGAAAATGAGAGTGAAACTGAAATTGATACAGAGAGTGAGAGTGAGACTGACCCTGAGTCTCATAGTGAAGCTAAAAGTCAGACTGAAACTAAAGCTGGGATTGAAACTGAGAGTGGGACCCATATTGAAATAGAGAATAAGATTGAGACCGAGACCGAGACCGACAGTAAAACTTACACTGTACTACTTATATTATAGTAGATATTACGATTTAGACTGAGACGAAAACTTTACTTTTACAGACTCATACTTAGATTTTATCTATGACTTTTAACCGAAGCCTATGGTTGCATCTAATACTGCGACTGAGACTTAGACTGGGACTAAACTGAGACATAATGACACCAAAGCGAACACTGAGACTGGGACTTGAAGCGGAGCTGAGATTTTAACTGATACTGGCACCACTGAGATTAAAAGTGATAATGACAGTAACTCTTAGACAAATGTAGAGCTGATATTGAGATTGATGCTGACACTAAGGCTGATACAGAGATTAAGCTGAGGCACACAGCTTAAGACTGAATCCAAGACTGGGATTAAGATTGGGCTAAGACTGCGACTGACGCTGAAAGTGAAACTAAGATTGAGACAAGGAGTAAGAGTGAGGCTGAGATCGACACTAAAACTGATAATATGGCTTGTACGTAGACTTAAGCAAATAATGCGACTGAGACGAAAACTTTACTTTCACAGAACCTGTGGTTCATATTTAAATTTGTCTATGACTTTTACTGCGAGGCTATGATTGAATCGTCTTTAAATCTAGCAATAACATTGTCATAAATAATTCTGACTTCAACTTTGCTTGAGAAAAGATTTTGATATGGGTTCCCTTTTGACTTTGGCTTTTACTTTTGCATCTACTAGAATTGGCTATGGCTTCTAAAGGGTGGTTAAATTTCAAGGGCCGATGTTGAATGTGAACCACATCTAAACGTCAAGGACACCGTTGGACTTCTTTCTTTGGGGTTATTTGAAATAAAAGGTGTACGTCGTTAAGCCAGCAATAATTCAAGAGCTGAAGTAGGAGATACTTCGGGACATTAACGGCATAGAACCTCAATTATGCCTCAGCGTCAGCGAAAATTTGGACCATCGGATGAAGTTGTGCCGCCGAGGCCGCGGCGCCCATTTGGCCGATATTTTCTTGCACACGTAATTGAGCCATACCAATATTATCATAATAAAGAGAAATGACAATAATTTCCAAAAAAAATTGTATTTTATTCAAAATCAACACCGGCCCTTGACACTTAACCATCCTTTAGATAAGGAACTATTTGCATTTGGTGATATTTGGAGGTGTCCGCCGAGGCCGCTGAGGCCGCGGCGCCCATTTGGCCGATATTTTCTTGCACACGTAATTGAATCATACCAATATTATCATAATAAAGAGAAATGACAATAATTTCTTAAAAAAATTGTATTTTATTCAAAATTAACACCGGCCCTTCAAACTTAACCACCCTTTATATTGAATTTGACTTTGACTTCGACTTTGACTTTAAATCAGCCTCCGACTTCGACCCTAGCCATAATATTGTAATTCTATACGTAATTTTGATTTTCATTTTCTCACAAATTAGATTTGATTATGGCTTCTACATTGAATTTGATTCTTACTCTGACTTCGACTTTGACTTCAAATCACAATTCCACTCCGAATCACACAAAAACATTATTATGAATAATTCTGATTTTCATTTACTCGTCGACTACATTTGGGTATGACTTCTCGATTGACTTTGACTTAGACTTTGAATGCAACTCTGACTTTAACTTTAACTTCAAATCACAATTTGATTTCAGACTTTACACTAAAATTATTATGAATAATTTTGTCGGTTTATTTACTCATCAACCGACTTCCACCTAGGCTTTGATTATAACTCTGACTTCGACTTTGACTTTAAGTCACAATTTGACTTCGAACCTTGTAATAACATTATTTTGTATGATTCCGACTTTAATTTTCTCTTTGACTGGGTTTTTCTATGATTTCTACATCAATCTTTATTTAGATTTTGTGTCTGATTTTGACTTCGACCTTATATCAGAATTCGATTTCGAACCTCACTATAATATTGTTGTAAATATTTTGACTTTCGTTTTGCTTGCGAAAAGGTTTTGATATGGATTCTCCGTTGACTTGGAATTTAACTTTGATTTTCACTTTTGTTTTTTGACTGGATTTTGCTATGACTTTTACTTTGACTTTGACATAGACTTTGAATGTTATTCTGACTTTTTGTTATTCCAACTTTGAACCTGATAAAACATTATTATAAATAATTATAAGTTTCATCTTCTTTTCGACTAGATTTTTCTATGATTTCTACATCGATATAGCCTTTGACTTTGAACCTTCACTTCAATCTTTGTTTGATTCTAGTTTTGACTTCGAAGTTTACTTCCGGAGTAAAATTAAGTTCATCCCCTCTTTGGCTTTATCTTTCTCAGTAACTTTTAACCCAACTGCACTATGCTTCAGTATATTGTTTTTCTATGAAACTGCAGGTCCGCCGCTTATTTAGCTCGAATATCGAGGAAAAGTTCTTGCTGTGTATGGAAATGTGCCACACCTCAAATATCAAGTTTTCGTATTAAAAGTGGCTGAATGCCCATCAGATATAGTTTTTCGACTGGTGATGCTCTTTCTAATCCAAAGAGGCCAAATCAAAACCGACCAAGGCGATCGGATGAGAATATTGCTCTTGTACGGGCCAGTGTTGAGACGTCGCCAAGGATATCCCAAAATCGCCCGTTCTCAGCAGTTGGGCATTGCTCGGACCACTTTACAACGAATTATCCGCATTGATTTGCATTTATTCCCGTATAAGATTCAATTAATGCAAATATTGTTGCCTGCGGACAAGCCTCGTCGATTGGAATGGGCCCAAAGAGTCATCGAAATCCATCGGGTCTGTCGAATATGGGTAACCCTGTCATAAATGGTTTTTAGCTCATACATACATTTTTTTGCCGAACTAAAGTCCTTTCATCCATCCATTCTTTCATTCTCTCCACCCATGGCTCAGTTGTACTTATTTAGAAGTTATCTGTGAATAATTTGATGCGCAAATAACTTTTTTGAAGTATGCAAATCGAACGGCTACAATTCGCATACGAGTATATGGCAACTTTAAAACTTTCGAAAATGTCATATTCATCTCAATAATTTATTGGCAAAAAACGAAAACAAAATATCACCACCACTTCCGCATGCGAAGTAAATGAAAAAACAACAACTGCGAGTACTCACTCAATTGACACAGCAGTCGATCGATCGACTCAATCTTACGCAAAGCCTCGAAAAAAGGAAATGATGAAAGCAAAATCCGCTATGTCGAAAAACCAATGAACTGAGCTTATCAAAATTTCCGTCATCAATGCTGTGCTACCCCGCAACTGCAACCTTTTCAGCAGCAATGTAGCATGCGCGCACACGAAAATATGCCAAAATATGGAGCCAAAACGAAAACTTATTTCAATAACGCAAAAGGATTTGCACATACTATTAATTGTACGTATGTGAAGTGCGTATGTATGTGTGCATATGTGTGCTTGTGTGAGTACACACATATGCATACAAGTAAACTCACACAGCGTGCGGCGCATGACGAGCAAATAAGCGAATGTATGCGAATTCGAATGTGAATGCGAATGGGAATTGTTGGCGCTTGCATGCGAAAAATATGCAACGGATAAGTTTATACAATCACAATAACAACAACAGCAACAACAATAACAACAACAACAAATTGGAGTAGCAACAAAAAGCGAAAAAGGGTGTGGCAGCATGGCAGGTGGTTGGTTCACTGGCTCGCTGGCTGGTTAGTTGGTTTGGCTTGGCTTGGCTTGGCGTGGTTTGGCATGGTTTGGTTTGCTGCTGAGAGCAGTTGCAATCGTTTTGATGAATGTATTACCGTGTGTTTGTTTATGCAGCCACGACAGCTGCCTGATGCCGGATGCCACAGCTCAACAAATTTTGGCAGCGCATAGATCAACTTCCGGTATTTGTTCTGACACATGTATGTTTGCGTATGCCTGCGTGTGGGTGTGTGTGTGTGGTATGCATTTGAAAGAGTGCCTCGTCGATAACGTCGATTTCTTTGCACACAAATTTATGCAAAAGTATGCGTTTGCGGAAAGTTTTCAGAACAACTGCGACGTATATAAATAATTTCGATATATAACTCCATACGGCACTTACTTACAATGTATTTTAGTTTACACTTATCGCCTATGGAGACTCGCGCGTGTTTTTTTTTTTTTTTTTTTTTTTTTTTTTTTTTTGGAGGTGGCAAAAAGCATTGAAAGCCGAAAAGTGTGAGACTTGTCTTTCGACTCACCCACTAAAAACCCCACCCCAGCTCCGTTTCCCTCCCGCGGGACGACCGTTAGGTAATACTTCACGGGAGGGGGAGCGGCCTATTGCCTCTTCATGAAATCTGCGCTGATGTTCAGCACGTCGCAGTTTGGTATTTACTTATCGTTAGTGTTAATTCTGGGAGGTGAGCGGCCTATTGCCTCTTCTTGAAAATCTATGCTGCTGTTCAGCGTGACGCAATTTGATGATTCCTAATACCGTTAAGTATTACTAGGTACTACTTCACGGGAGGGGGTGTGGCCTATTGCCTCTACGTAACAATCTGCGCTGTTGTTCATTGCGACGCAGCTTGGTAATTACTATCCTTGCCATGTTACTGACAGCGGACCAATGTTCTTCTGAGTCAAGCATGATGTCTACTAGGTTGCTAACCATTATTGGCTTCCCCACCCTATCATTCAATTCTACTCTTTCCAGCTCGAAACGAGGGCAGACAAAGAAAACATGTTCTGCATCTTCAACTAGACTGTCGCAAAAGGTGCAGTACGGGTCATCTTCGTGCTTAAATCTATGCAGATAAGCCTTAAAGCATCCATGCCCACTAAGTACTTGGGTCAGGTAGAAATCTATCTGACCATGCTTTCGATTTATCCATCTTGCGATATTCGGGATCAATCGATATGTCCATCGTCCGTTCCTCGAGTTCCTCCATTCCTCCTGCCAAGTACGGATGCTTCGCTCCCGTTCAGTCCTTCGGTTAGACAGCTGCGCTGGATCCGCTCGATGTTTTTTTATTTCGGCGAATTCCAGTGCAGTCAGCTTAACTGGTAGCATACCCGCGAGGACCAATACAGCATCTTCCGATACTGTGCGGAATGCACAGCACACCCTGAGGGCACATAACCGGTATACCGATTTAATGCCTTTCATGTATGTGCTGCAGTTAGTTGCTTCGACCCAGGCTGGCACCGCATATAGCAAGATAGATGATACCACACTGCTAAGCAACTTCCTAGAAGCCTGCCTAGGTCCTCTCGTATTCATCATAATACGTGTCAATGCGGTTACAGCCTTCGCTGCTTTATCGCTGGCGTATGTTAGATGCTGTTTAAAGCTTAGCCTCATTAAATCATTAATCATTACCCCGAGATATTTAATGTACAGCTTAGATTCTAGTGCGTGGTCACCTACTCTGAGATTTGCTGTTTCAACTATTTTCCTGCTACTGATGAGAACTGCCTCTGTTTTATGGTTTGCAAGGCTTAAACCACTAATGCGCAGCCAATCTTTTGTGATGTCGACCGCTTGGTTGCAGATCGCTTCGGCCTGGTTTAGGAATTTAGCAACGACTACGATTGCAATGTCGTCAGCAAACCCTATGATTTGGGATCCTGGAGGTAGTTGGAGACGCAAGACTCCATCGTACATTATATTCCAGAGGAGTGGGCCCAACACTGACCCCTGTGGTACTCCTCCGGTTACTCTGTACCTTTTCATACCTTCGTCTGTTTTGTATTGCAGCACTCTGTTGGTGAAGTAGCTTGCAACAATTTTCCGAATGTAGGCTGGGACTCGGAAATTCTCCAGCGCATTTAGGATTTTGCCCCAGTTTGCTGTATTAAATGCATTTTTTACATCTAACGTTGTGACTAGGCAATACTCTTTATCTCCGTAGAGCCAGCGAGAACCTTCAATCGCTTTGTGAGCAATGCGCTTAACCGCTATAACAGCATCTGTGGTAGAGCGTGTTTTACGGAAGCCATATTGGTGCGGCGATAACCCTCCGGCACTATCGATGGAAGATTCCAGACGATTTACAATAAGCCTCTCTAGTATTTTCCCTGCTGTGTCCAGTAAGCATAGTGGGCGGTATCCTGAGGGATCTTCCGCCGGCTTAGACCCTTTTGGTATTAGCACTAGCTTTTGCAGTTTCCACTCTGTCGGGAATGTGCATTCTTCTAAGCAGGAGTTGTAAACGTCCACAAAGATTTCTGTATGCTTCTGGATTGCCAACTTAAGGGCTTCATTCGGGATCGCATCGGGCCCGGGTGCCTTATTGCCTTTGATCTGTTTGCAAATGTGCAAAATTTCGTCAGCGTTGGCCAGGCATCGATTTCCATCGTCTTCCATACAGCTGGCAGCGTTGGCTGCGATGCCTTGCTGTTGGGGGAACAATGTGTTGACCACGTTGCGCAGGATAACCGGGCACGTCGTGGGCAGCGGTTTGCACGTAGATACATATGTATAGCACGTAGATACATATGTATGGAGGTCGCGCTCCCCAGGGAACGGGCGACTAAGCTGGGCTCTAAGCTACCGTGGGGGTCGGCAGGTTGCGGATAGCCGGACGGCCTGTAGTAGCAGGTTAGTTGCGAATAAGTTCTAACAAATAAGCAGCCCCCGACAATGAGCGGCAGAAACGGAGGAAGCGGCCTAAAAGCTAGCTAATCCGAAGAGGTTTCTGTGACAAAGGCGAAACGACACCGCCTTTAATAAAATAAGTGTCCCCCTCACCATGCAAAGGCATGGTGAAAATACAAAAATCCAGAAGCGACTGACTCATATTGGGCGGCTCCCTGGTCAGCGTCTGTCCCCCATGTTAGGGGCGGCTGCTAATTTAATACGATCTACATTAAGACCGAGCCCAGTAAGGTCTTAATTACGATATACTGGAAAATGTTTGGAACATACTGCCACGAGCTGACGGCTGCACTATTCTGTTTCTTTAGTAAGCAGAGTGAAATCTAGCTGAAATGGCATTCAGGTTAATGGTGCAGCCGCCCCCACCCCGTTAAAACTATGGCAAATCTCTAAGAACGCTCCATATCCCGTCGCCATTAAGTGTCGGCGTAGGTCTAGATGTAACATTCCTAGTTAGCACTGATTCGGCTCTGAACTTAGGCTCTCATAAGGAGCCTTCGTCAACCCTCGCATGGCCTCCCTGCTTGCAAAGATAACCATGGAATCATGAACAAGTGACTACGCACCGGGATAGGGATAACGGCTTACGAGTTGGGGTCCATAAACTATGAATACAAGCAAACACAATACAAACATCCTAGAAGAAGTGAAAATAGCAGCAATTAATCCATCATTGGATCTGCCAAAAGAGACTGCAGACGGCAGTAACAGCAGCGGGGAGCTGGTTAAAAACCCCTTTCAAAGGAGCTCGAGACTGGCTCATTCGCCTCCGTTGATTGGAAGAACCCGATCTGCGTCTCCATGCATGCAGTACAACAGTATCGCAAAGGAGCCAACAACAGAAGAGCTCAACCGCAGCATTAGTGCTAAAATTAAAGAGCTAACGGAGATGATGGAACTCCCGAAACGTAATATTAACCAGCCAATGCGTGATCTGGTTTCGAGCATTTCTGAGCTCCATAAGAAGTTAGAAAGGTCGATTCTGACTTCCAGAATAAGGATGTTAAAAGGGACCAAAAGTGTTGTACTCGAAGCAAAAAATGAATGCACGCAAACATCGCCTCTCATAAAGCGCGTCACGGATGGTACGCCAAAGAGATGTATTGACACAGTCGCTGCACGGAAAAGCCCGGCAAAAAAGAGCAAAAGTGACCGCGATGGAACAGTGAAGGCAACGCCGGTATCAACAAAAGAGCAAACCAGCTCCGAAGGATGGAACACGGTAATAAACAAGAAACCCCGTAAAGGAAACAACAATAAAAGTCCAAAAATAGACGGGAATCAAAGAGACGAAGCAAACACGAGGGGAAATCGCAGGCGACAGAGACCACCCCGTAAAGACGCGATCGTTGTGAAAAGCGTTGGCAATGTCTCATACGCTGACATTCTGAAACGTGTGAAAACAGAGCCATGTTTACAGGAGCTTAACTCCAAAGTATATGGAGTTAAGAAAACTGCAAAAGGGGACTTGCTACTGGTGCTTGAGCGATCATCTGATCCAAACACTCTGAAGATCAACGAAGCAGTTAAAGCTGCCTTAGGAGATGTAGTTGAAGTAAGGACACTAACAGAACTACGCCAAATCGAAATTCGTGATCTCGACGAAATCACGACGAAAGACGAAGTCCATGAAGCTATAACTAGCCAATTCAAGGAACTAAATGTGCCTTTGTCTGCAGTTGCCAACTTGCGAAAAGCTTATGGTGGGACGCAAACGGCGACCCTTAAAGTTACACCAGAGATCGCCACTAAGCTTACAGCAGCAGGAAAAATACGGATCGGCCTAGTTATCTGCCGCATTAGAGAAAGACTTGACCCGAAAAGGTGCTTCAAGTGCATGGAGTACGGGCATGTCGCAGCGAGATGCAAAAGCACGGACGACTTCACCAAGTCCTGCTTTAAATGCGGCAGTAAAGATCACCAGGCGAAGAGTTGTACCCAAACAGCAAGTTGCTTAATTTGCAAAAAGAAACAAATAAGCGACACCGCACACGCGATGACTAGCAACAAGTGCCCTTTATATCAAAGAGCACTCAAAGAAATGCGTCATAAATGAAGTTTCTCCAACTGAATTTAAACCACTGCGAGAAGGCTCAAAGCCTGCTCGAACAGTCTGTACGAGAGCACAAAATAGATATTGCAATACTCAGCGAACCCTATAAATATGGAAATGGGAATGATTGGGTATCCGACACAACAGGCAAATCGGCTATATGGAATTGTGGAATGATTAGGTCACGAATGACGAATATAAACGCAACACGTGGCTATGTACGAGCCCGTGTTGGTAAACTGTTTGTCTACAGCTGCTATCTTCCACCTAGCTTAACCCTAGCGGAAGCCATACACGCACTGGAAGAACTTGGACATGACATTAAAGACCATAGCCCGGTCATTGTAGCTGGCGACTTTAACGCTTGGGCAGTGAACTGGGGATGCCCTCGAACCACCCCTAGAGGTAAAGCCCTTTTAGAAGCGTTCGCTATGCTTGACATAGCGCTTATGAATACCGGGAACCAGCAAACATTCCAAAGAGCAGGGAAAGGGTCAATAATCGACCTGACATTTGTTAGCTCTAGCCTCGTGAGTAGTACGAGATGGTCTCTTAGCCAGTATTACACTGGAAGTGACCACCTTGCAATACGTTGCGATATAGGCAAACATGATAGGCCGAAGTCATCTAACTCGCACGAGGTCAGATACCGGGTTGGAACTTTGGACCCGGAAGTGTTCGAGATAATGATGGCAAATTTTACACCTACTGGAAATGCGGCTGAAAAAACTAACCAAGTCATGAGGCAACTCACTAAAGCATGTGATGCAGCAATGAGTAAAACAAGGCCTAATAAAAACCACAGAGAGCCCGTTTACTGGTGGACGGAAGAAATCTCTGCAGCACGCGAAGAATGCAATAGAGCAAGAAGAACTTACCAGCGGTCGAGAGGTACGACCAGCTTTGAAAGGAACAGACTCCTATTTAAACAAAAAAGGAAAACGCTAAAAAATGCAATTAAGAGCAGCAAACGCCAGTGCTTCCAAAAACTATGCGAGGATGCTGACAGCAATCCATGGGGATTTGCATACCAGCTAGTGATGAAAAAAACAAAAGACTCGCGCGTGTGTGTGTGTGTGTGTGTGGGTGTAAACATAAGCATTTACTCAATGAATTATTTATGCCTATAGTTGCTTATGAAAAGCGATTTTCTTCTACCCACTTTTCCTATGTGAGTTCAAAGAAGAAATAAGAAGTTGTAATGGCATATTTTCGATATACAAAAATCCCGGAAAACCGAGGAAGAACTTTTTGGAAGTGTTAGTAAGGATTTTGAAAACTTCAAAAGCTGATTGAGTGAATACACCATTTTTGTTCAATAATTATACTTCCTCATAGTATCTTTGAGCAGAAAGTTACCATAAAGTGGATGGAATTATAGAAATTTTGATGGTACGGCGGCCGGCGTAGCCGAATGGGTTGGTGCGAGATTACCATTCGGAATTCACAGAGAGGTCGTTGGTTCGAGTCTCGATGAAACACCAAAATTAAGAAAAAAATTTCTAATAGCGGTCGCCCCTCGGCAGGCAATGACAAACCTTCGAGTGTATTTCTGCCATGAAAAAGCTCCTCATAAAAATATCTGCCGTTCGAAGTCGGCTTGAAACTGTAGGCCCCTCCATTTGTGGAGCAACATCAAGACGCACACCACAAATAGGAGGAGGCCAAACATCCAAAAAGGGTGTACGCGCCAATTATATATATAACATATAGAGAGATATTTATGTATTAGGAATAAAAGGTGTTACAGGTACATTTCTGATAGAAAATAAAATTATTGCCAATGTTCAGTAGTACATTGTCACGCGTATCATTTCTGTCAAACATTTTTACCACTTAACTGGCCGTGTTACGGGTTAATTTTACTTGTTTTTTAAGAAAATTCCTAAAACTACCTTTAAACTGGACTTCTGAGTACCAAAACGCTCTACGAATATATTATATTTATCAAAAAGTTTCAGTGGGGGCTACCGAGGACAGCCGACAGTGTAAGCGTCTACTCGCAATCGGCCTATTTTGAAAACCAAAAACCTAAAGTCAGTGCTTATTTGAAAATTTCTGATAGTCTCCTCGTATTTTATTTAAAAGGCGTGGAGATTACTCACAAATAGTCTTTCAAAAGTGATACGTATATATCAGTAGTGAATAATTCCTAGTCGATACCTTTTATTTATGTCACCTTACACAGATGTACAAATTTTCATGAGTACAGTAAATGTACTTTTCTGTCCATTCAGGCGTTATTCTAGCTTTAAAAATTATTGACACTTATAATGAAAATTATCGATTTTTCAGAATAAAATATCACAAACTACGTTCAAGAGTTGGTGAAACAAATTTAAGAAACTAGTTCTGTCGAGGATACAAAAAGGGCTGGCACACCATAAACTAGACGTTATTGAGACAGTTACTGCCTTAGCGGAAAGTGTTGCTAAACACCCTTCGAAATCGATATCTCGACGTTCTCAACAGCTAGGCATTCATGAATTGACTGTTTGGCGGATTGCACCTGTAGACGGGTTCATGATGGACATTTAAATTTTGTAATTTTTTTATATACAATTGTTAAGAGTTGTATATTGAATAAAAATCATCTTTATCTTTGCATTAATCTCAATCTCAAGCTCAAGCTCAAGCTCAATCTCAATCTCAATCTCAATCTTCATCTCCATCTCGATCTCCATCTTCATCTCCATGCCCATCTCGATCTCGATTTCCATCTCCATCTCAATCTCAATCTGAATCTCAATCTCAATCTCAATCGCAGTCTCAATCTCAATCTCAATCTCAATCTCAATCTCAATTTCAATCTCAATCTCAATCTCAATCTCAATCTCAACCTCAACCTCAACCTCAACCTCAACCTCAACCTCAACCTCAACCTCAATCTCAAACTCTATCTCCATCTCCATCTCCATCTCAGTCTCAACCTCAACCTCAATCTTAATTTCAATCCCAATCTCAACCTCAATCTCCATCTCCATCTCCATCTCAATCTCAATCTCAATCCCAATCTCAATCTCAATCCCAATCTCAATCTCTATCTCCATGCCCATCTCCATCTCAATCTCAATCTCAATCTCAATCTCAATCTCAATCCCAATCCCAATCTCAATCTCAATCTCAATCTCAATCTCAAACTCAGTCTCAATCTCCATCTCAGTCTCAATCTCAATCTCAATCTCAATCTCAATCTCAACCTCAACCTCAACCTCAATCTCCACCTCAATCTCAATCTCCATGCCCATCTCCATCTCAATCTCAATCTCAATCCCAATCTCAATCTCAAACTCAGTCTCAATCTCAATCTCAGTCTCAGTCTCAATCTCAGTCTCAATCTCCATCTCAATCTCAATCTCAATATCAATCTCAATCTCAACCTCAACCTCAACCTCAACCTGAACCTCAACCTCAACCTCAAACTCAGTCTCAATCTCAATCTCAATCTCAATATCAATCTTAACCGCAACCTCAACCTCAACCTCAACCTCAACCTGAACCTCAACCTCAACCTCAACCTCAATCTCAATCTCAATCTCAATCCCAATCTCAATCTCAAACTCAGTCTCAATCTCAATCTCAATCTCAATCTCACTCTCAATCTCAATCTCAATCTCAATCTCAATCTCAATCTCAATCTCAATCTCAATCTCAATCTGAATCTCAATCTCAATCTCAATCTCAGTCTTAGTCTCAGTCTCAGTCTCAGTCTCAGTCTCAATCTCAGTCTCAATCTCAGTCTCAATCTCAGTCTCAGTCTCAGTCTCAGTCTCAGTCTCAGTCTCAATCTCAGTCTCAATCTTAATCTCAATCTCAATCTCAATCTCAATCTCAATCTCAATCTCAATCTCAATCTCAATCCCAATCCCAATCTCAATCTCAATCTCAATCTCAATCTCTATCTCTATCTCTATCTCCATCTCCATCTCCATCTCCACCTCCATGCCCATCTCCATGTCCATCGCTATCTCCATCTCCATCTCCATCTCAATCTCAATCTCAATCTGAATCTCTAAGTCAATTCCAATGAAAATCTTAAGCTCCATCTCAATCTCTGTCTCTGTGTCTATCCTTAACTTTATCTTTGTCTCTAAATCTTAACATAAATCTAAATCTTAAGCCGTTACTTAATAGGTGTGTTTAATTCCGTGGCAATATTAAAGCATACATTTCGGAGGCATTGACATTAATGTCATTTTTTTCTGTTTATACTAAACCAATATGAAATTGTTCAATTTCATTTGTTTAGCACGTATATGCCTTTCGAATCATATTTAGTTATACCTTCGAAATCTAGTTTCGCTGTTAAAGTGATCTAGAGAAACTATGAGCCTAAAGAATGGTTTTTCTTGATAATGCTTCGAAGGCGCATTCCTGATTTAAGCCTTCAAAGGCGCACTATCTTTAATAACAGCGTGCCTTGATTTTCCTTTATGCGAACAACAACAGCTATTAGAAAGATATTAACACTACCATCAAAATAATGCTACGCAAAATGACAATGACACGTTTGATAAGAGCCCAAATGGTGCGTTTCCTTTGACAGCTAAATGCGGACAACGCTGCGTATGAGTGTCGCACAGTTATGTATGCACGCCGTGTTGTTGTTGGCTGGCTATTACAATTGCCTGTGCAATTGTGCGTATAGTCAAAGTTGTTATGCCAGCACCCCGCGTAGTCGAGTGCCACATGTGCATGTAGATGTAATAGTGATATTTGTTGTTATTATAGTTGTAAATTTTGTTGTTGGCAATTATGATGCGTTTGAATTACCACAACAATAATAGCGATATCAGCTGCAAAAGCAATGACTTGAACGCACATAAGCACATACGCGAGAGATAACATGCAGCGCGCACACGACAGACACAAGCCAGCGACCGCGCAATCAACGCCTGCATACAAGTCGCACTACACAAAAAAGCCTCATTTTCAATTACTATGGCACGCAGGCAACTCTACTAGTCGCTGACTACAGACACAAAGCGCATATCATCAATGTCAGCATTTTGCCCCATCGCACTGTTTGACGGTTCAATTTGTGCGTTCGTTCGCACGTTCAGCGCTTAGCTGGTCGATGGGGTGTCGCGCGCTCGTAACTACCCTCGCACTCTGCTACCAGTTAGGTGAGATGTGTGGCTAATGTTGCAGCGCGCGCGATCGCTCTTCTTCTGATGCCACAATTGACGCTTGAGTTGAGCGCAAAAATGGGAAAAATCCAAATTACAAATACAGCACAGCACAGTCGATAGTAGCCAGCGGCAAATGGCGTAAAGCGCACTACTATTGTTAGCAGCGCTAGCGCAGCTAGTATTTATGCATGGCGGTGATTGTTGCATAAACGCCAGGTTGACACAAGCGTCAGTGGGTAAGCAAAGAGCTGCGGGGCGAGCGGGGCTAGTGAAGGGACTAAAAATCGGATGGCGCGCAATAATTATGCATATGAGCGCAAATACGGCACGCATACACCTGCGTCGTACATCGCCTTTGCCACATAGCATAGCTGCGCTCCACTTAGTCGCGACGCTACTGCTGTTGTGAGAAAGAAAAATTACGCACAAAGCGGCAGCTCACTCCGAATGTTGAGTGTTGAGTCCGCGCGCACATTTGTGGAAGCGGGCGTGCAGGGTTAGCGCGTTATTAATTCGCATTTGGCGCGTAAACCGCAACCGTACACTCATAAATATTTACCATTGCATGGCTTGTGCCGTGTGCTTGCCCTTATTTGGGCGCGGACATCGTCGTTGCCTCAGCATGCGCGCGCGCGCGCTCCTGTTCGCCTTTCGAGTGTGCAGACTTTTTCTTTTGCACTCTTGTGCTGATTTTTTATTTTTATTTTTTATTTTCCTGCTATTTGGCTCGTTATTGCGGCTTTGCATGTTCTCGCGCGCCACACCAGCAGTGTGCTTTGCTCCGCACACTCCCTTTCCGGCACCATTCGTTTACTCATTTGACGCTGAACAACAGTAGACTTGGCAACTGTGGCAAGTGTGTACTCATATGCAAAGTTTGTTCTTGTGTGTGTATGTGCGCGCGGTTGACTGCATTGCAGTAATGTGTATGGCGCGTCTACTCAGGCGAGACTGCCATGCCGCTGTGGCTTTCCTTTGTTATCGCAACAGACCATGCCACAATGTGCACAACACCGAGCCACCGCCCTCCCCTCAATACAATGCACGCCACAACATGCTGCACTAAGCCGCAGCTGGCGCTGATTTTTCTCTCCATTTTCTTCTTTGCAATTGAATAAAATTTAAATTTTGTGCGAATCTGGTAAGCCAAATATATATGAAAAATTAAGCGTCAAAAGTACACAAGAAGTAAAGTTGGAAAAAGTATTTTAAATGCAGGTAAAACAACTCTGTTGAGTTAAGGATTGAACGAAATTATTTCCGTGTGAACTCAAACCAAGCAACGTCGAAAGAAAATTTAGCGCATAGGTGAGCGAATGGGAAGCCAGAGGTGCTATTTAGATATGCCTGGACGTGCAGCTGCATAAATTATCCAAACTGTAATTATCTTTAGGAATATCCGGTGTGAATATTGAACATTTGAACGAAAAATATAACCTGGTGGTAATTTTCTCCATATAACGAATAATTAGAAAAATATTTTTTCTTTATCTGGAAGAAAACACCCAGCACCGTCTCCCAAAAAATTGTCAAAAATCAACACGATTTTTGAGTCACTTGAAACTTGCACTTTAATGTGTCAAATGTATCGAGAATAAACACATTTTTATCGAGAACTACTCTATCGACTTTGCGAGAAGAACTAACCAATGTTTGAGCATAATAGGAGCGCATTGCATATGTCCGACAGCTGCAATGGAGGTAGCACTCGAGCTGACGCCATTACAAATGTGCATTTAAAGACAAGTCTGCCAACCGGATCTTATTAAAACAGCTTTGAAAAAAGCCACTAATTAGCTAAAAGGTGTACGACTTATGAACCTGGATGGAGTTCAGGAGCTCGACCTGAAAAGCAAGGCAAATTGGTGCAGCTATGCCCCTGAGAAGCATATACAGGAGTAGGCCTTCCATTAGGTGTATGCAGTTCAGGAAGCGATGAATTTTGTTGTCCAGAGTCCATTTTGCCACTCCCTTCTGCAGCCATCAAAGCCATGGTTAGCAAATGAGTTACTACAACCCACAAACGAGCTTGGCAGGCTGAGAGAGGCTGCAGATGGACTAAACTGATGTTACCTGCCATGTCCGATCGACTGTCGCAAACTCTCCTGTCATTAAGCAGAAGGGAGTGCAGACAGCTGTTTGGACTGCTGACGAGCCACTTTCTGTGGGCCAAGCACATGGAAAGGGTGGGCATCTTAGACATTGTACTCTGCCCAGCTTGTTAAGAGGAAAATGAGACGGCGGACCACTTCCTGTGCGTCTGTCCCGCCTTCGCTCGAATCAGGTTTGAAGTCTTTGGTGCACTGGTGTGTTAAGAAGCGACTATCTTGGCTCCTTGGCACCACAAGATCTACTCAGATTTCTTCGGAGATCGGGTAGATTTAAAGAAAATTAAAAGGGAATCCAAGTGTAGTACAATGGACTTATTTAATGTCTCAGTGCTGCACTTGCTAGTTGTCCCGACAAAAAAAAAAAAAAGGCTTTGCATTGGTACGCAAATGGCTCGAAGACGCCATCTCGAAAATATTACTCTCCATTTGTATAGAGCTGGGTCGAGGACACCAAAAGGCAAAATTTCGAGGATTTTCGGTTTTAGGGCAAACATTTTTATGCCGGTGATCAGCTTTTAGATCATCGGGGCATATATAACACTGCACAACAGCATTTCTGATGATTGGGGTATGATACATGTTTTTAGTCCAAATTTTAATGACAATTTCAAATCTGTAACTGAAATTCCTGTATCAGCTATATATGACTCTATGTGACACATTTGACTTTTTGTAATAAAACACTAAAGATTTAAGGATTATTTTATTTTATTGCCTTCTTAAGTTTAAAAAATGTTTCTTTTATATGATTTCCTTGCTGAAATTGAAGGCATAGAACTGTTGTTAATGCTCCAACAACAGTCGGCCATCATGTGTGTGTTCCAGTAACCTTGATAGCGTTCCTCCATCGTACGAAGGTCTTGGTGGAATCGCTCGCCCTGTTCTTCGCTGAGATCCCCAAGATTGGCTGGAAAATAGTCCAGACGGTTATGAAGAAAGTGTAACTTAATGCTCATATTACATCCAACCCTTTGGAAGCGATCCATTAGTTGTTCGACGTGCTGAGAATAGTAAGAACTTTTCTTATTTCCTAAGAAATTTTGAACAAGCCAAACAAACTCATTCCATGCCATTTTCTCAATCACTGTCATAGTGTCTATGAAATTTTAGTCTTTTATTAACGACCTTATCTGTGGCCCGTCAAAAATACCCGCTTTTATCTTTTCTGCACTCAATTTTGGAATCTTTTTAGACCGAAAAAGAAAACAATTTCCATTTTTGTCAAGAGCTTTAACAAATTGTTTTATAAGCCCCAGTTTTATATGTAACGGAGGTAAAATTATACGATCCCTTAATACTAAAGGTGGGTTTATCATGTTCTGTTGTCCTGGTACTAACGCTTCCCGAGCAGGCCAATCTTTTTCAATACAATGTTGATTTTTACCTCTACTATCTCATAAGCAAATAAAACAGGAAACTTTGTGTAACCACCTTGTTGGCCTAAAAGAAAGTTTACCATTTTTAAATCGACACATATGACCCAATTGTGTTCCGCATATTTAATTATATTATAATCATTTTGTGCACATTTGTTATATGGCGAGAATGCGCAACATCTTCGGTGAAAAAAATTATCAAAAATCAGCGAGTACCTTGAGCTACTTCTAACTTGCACTTAACGGTATTAAATCTTGTACTAAGCTTGCAACTTGCATTTCTACGGTATTTGTTGTAGTAAGAACTATGTTTTTATGAAAAAAAATAAACTTATTAACAAAAGCAGAGTAGTCGTTAGTTACTCCAATAGTGGCTCAACGCATATACAATAACATTTTCTCATTTCCATATCTAATTTTAGGCGCTTTAGCGTTGTAAGTGCCGCATGACAAGCGTGAATTCTATGCGAATTGCAATTCTAGCCACAAAAACCACAATTTATATATAGCTGCATATTTGCCAACCTACGCTTCGAATACGCACATCCTGATTTTGCCGCACCAGCGCCCTCTTGCCAGCGCCCGTCGTCGTTATTGATAGGCAAGTCGCACGCGATTATTTGCCTTGTCTTTGCTATATTACAAATGTGTAATGTTGTTGTTTTTTTTTCGTATTTTTTGCTGGAATTTTCAATCGCTTTTGATTTCATGTTCACATTTTTTCATCTTCTTCTGCGCTTTTCTACTTCGTTTTCTACTTTTAATGCAGCCAACAAGCGGCTGGCAATTTGCCATTGTGCAATTGCTTTTCACCCGCAGGCGTCTCCAAATATCCACAGCACCCTAACGGCATAGCGAACTTTGGTGCCGGTAACATTTCAATGTCACACGTCAATTCAATCCAACCTCGTTGCTAACAAATCGTAAAGTGAGCTAAGTGCGAGTGAGTGGATGGATGGATGGATGCCTTGTGGCAAGTATGGGACAAATGGGACAGGAGCGATGCGAAGAGCAGGGAAACAGGAATCGAACGGGCAATTGAAGCAAACATATAGGAGACATTCTTTATGTATCGACTTCTTCTTTCCCGCCCTCCTCCACACTTCATCAACTCGCATATGGCTGCCTCCAACCCACTGCCTGCGGCGTCCAGCAACAAAACATACTCGTACAGGGCGGCAGTTTAAAGCAGTTGAACGAGGTAAACGAAACGCCAGGCGGGCGAAAGAACGAATGAATGGATGAAAGAGCGAATGGACGGATGAAGGCATTAGCCAGTTGCAGCTGTGTATGCTAAATGCGACTGCAGGAACAGCGCCACCAGCTTTACTCCTATTTGTTTTTGTTTGTCGGCTTTCTTTGTTTGTTGGTTTATATGTATGTAGTTGCATACCGCATCTGGATATGTGTTGATGTACTTGTTTGTATGCGTGCTGCCTTTGTGGCACGTTAGCGTGTAACGGTAAATGGCTTTTCTGAATAGCAGCAAATCATGGTAAAAAATGCAAAGAATCCTTTTCCCAATTCGCATTTTGCATGCAGTTTTCGTTTTTCGGCCGCTTCGCTGAACTAACCAAACGTCTCCCCCTTCTGCGTCTCTCCTACTACCGATCACCACCCAAATCACCATTGCCAATCTAGCAAAATTTAAATCGGGACTGGAGCTTGTGTATGAAACGGGACTGTATATTTGAGATCGGCGGTGTGATGTCGGTAATTTTTGTTGTTGCAATGCTGTTGAGGATTTGCTTTTTATCTGTCATTTCACTGCTGTCATTCACAATTTTCCATTTTCATTCAACGCAAGCAGCATTGCAATCCATCGCTGTTCTCACCAGCCGGCCAGCCAGCCAGCCAGCCTATCGTATGGGCATGACGCTTTGGCAATGCACTAAGCGTGACCAAGTATGGGGAAAAAACTCGTTTCGGTTTGTGAGTTGCAGGACAGTGAAACGAAATTGAAATTCGCTTGCTCGCATTAAGCAATTTTGATGCACTGAAGTTCAACTGAAGCAGTGCTAGTATCCACTGTTTGCAATGCAATTTTATTCTCGGGTATACTTTTTTTGTAATTCTGCGCCACTTTATGATATAATATTTGTGACACATTTAGTGAGCCTAGTCAAACTCAGCTCAGATCGTTTGTGTTAAATCACTGAAGTTCTAGGTGTTTTTAAATAAGAGAGCAATAATCTAATGTTGTGTGGCCCCGGTGGTCTAGCGTAAGTGCACTAGGCTTCCTTCTCAGAGGTTGTGGGTTCGAATCCCACGCAAAAGATGGTCCTTGCACTTTTCCAAATTCACCTACTTTCCCTATTTCTAAAACAAAAAAAAATCTCATTCCTCAAAACCCCAATATTTATCCTGTGCATCTTTACTCCCGCACAATAGTCAGCGCATTATTTGCATTGTGGCTGCTAAAACAAGGAAAAATTAAGAAAAGCACAGTTACACATTACATCAAGTGGCGCCGGCAAGAGGAAGCGGGCAGCCGCGGTAATAGCGCTGACACACCACTTTAGCGAAGTCCTCAACCATCTGGGCGATCCTTCCGCCAGAAAAATATGGCACACAGATGGCGCTCCAAGCAGTAAGAAGGCGTTGTTCCTAAGCAATGACAGGTGGGCATTCCCACTACTTGGGACTGATAGCGGCAGGCTAATCACCTACCCTGTCAGAAAGCAAAATAGATTAACGAAACCAACGCAAGAGAAGTCTTATCGAGGCCATATGCTCTCGAGAGGAGTGAACAAGAAAATAATCTAATCTAATCTAAGGATACAAATCATATTTTTTCAGACAGTGTTCCCTTATTTTCGCTCTAGTAATCTTCGGCCAGAGAGAAAAATGTGTGGCATATACGGAAGGTGGTTGCTGTAACCGAATGGATTCGTGTATGATTACCATCATTCGATAGTGGCTGGGTTAGAAATACCAAAGGATAGCAAGAGTTTTTTCTAATAGCTGTCACCCCTCGACAGGAAATGACAAGTCTCCGAGTGTATTGCGGCCATGATAAGACCTCCTCATAAAAACCCATCTATGGTTGGGAGGCGGCATAGAACTGTAGACTTCTCTATTTGTGGAGGAACGCATACTCAGACCTTGAGGAGGGTGCAACGTTTTTACCTATCCTAGTTAAATCGTACCAAAGTTCTTGTACGCATATTAAGAGCAAACCAATGCCTTCTTGGATTGCACAGGCTCAAGGTACGAGAGTTCTACAAGCTGGTGAAGCTAACCGACAACGAATTCTGTTGGAGCGAATTCAAGGACTTGCTAAAAGAATGTAAAAGAGCGCTTCGTCATCAAACGTCGAAACTAGCAGTCTGTGTCAAAAAAAAAGGCACCGCGATTATTCATGCAGTATACATGAAAGTATATCCAAAACTACAAGTCGCAATTACTCAATAAGCCGTGAAGTTTTCATGGTGGTCGAGTATAGCCTGGCATCTGCTTCATACTTTGAACCAGCTTTTTTGCGTAGCTCGTCGACAAAGAGGACCAGATTTTGCGAACATGACGAACGAGTTGCTTTAATCGTGTACTGGCTTTCAGGCAAGATGCGTTTTCATAATTCTCCACACATTTTCAAAGGGGGTGGCGTCTGGGGAGTCGTCTGGAGCGTCTGGCCAGTCCAATACTGGGACGCCATTTTCTAGTTTTGTTGTTTGTCAATGTGTTTTTCTGAGAGCAGTGGTTTTGATGATGTGGGACGGTAGGATATGTTCGCCTCCTTCAGTTCACTTTCGATGGTGTTGATACTCACATCTATTCCCTTTTTAGGAAAAACTGAAGGGACCCAATTAAAAATTTGGACGTTCACTTTATCCTCCTTTTTCCCGTCACTCGCTTCAAGCCGCGCTCTGAAAAGTCATCAACATTTTTGTACGCCTTATACCGCTGATTCCCAAAGCAGAATGGGTAATTAACTCCTTTGACCCATTGAAATCTCCAGAAATTCATGGAATATTATCGGTCATGCTCCAGAAGGTTGTAATACTTACGGCGCTGTGGCTAAGAGAAATTTTCATAGGGTGCCTGAGGTTTAGTTATGTGGCACATTCATGGAGAGAAGCACGGTTTGTTTTTATACCGAAAGCAGGTTAAAGTAATCCAACTTACTCAAAAGAATATAGACCGATAAGTCTGACCTCGTTCATTCCAAAAATGCTGGAGAGGATTTCAGATGCGTATATTAGAGACTCTTTAGTTCCAGGCAGCTTGTGCCAGGCTCAACACGTGTATACTTAGGCAAGACCGTAGAGACTGAGCTACATTCGCTAGTACTTAATATAGAGAAATAGAGAATAGAAAATTCTAGATATCTTAGGGGCATTCAACAAGGTGTCCAAGGAGGCTATAATGTATAGATTAGAGACGAAAAGTATGGCCCTCGCTATTCATATGGAGATTAAAAATCTATTAGGTTGCAAAAGAATAAGCGTGGAATGGACCGAAGTCAGGTTAGTCAGTTTAGTGGGTCGGGAACTCCTCAAGGTGCTGTACTATCCCCGCTCTTATGGCTGCTCGTTATTCACGCGATACTAAAGAAATCTGATCGGTAAGTCGCCAAGCTAATAGCATGTACGGATGATGTTGCCATAGCAGTTACGTTGTCAAACTCTCAGATCGGCTCACGAATGGGCAGATGAGTTAAAACTGGATCTGAATGCAGACAAAACGTATGCGATAATATTTACGGGAAAGCAAGAAATCCCACGGTGGACGCCCCCAATACTGAACGGCGCTGCACTTTTTCTGAAACAATAAACAAAGTAGCTTGGAGTAGTAGTAGACGGCAAGCTACTGTGTAACCGAAATGTGGAGGAAAGGGTGAAAAAGTCCAATAACGCCCTCTATGCAGGTAAAGTATTGCTTGGAACAACCTGGAGTGTATCCACCTCTCTGATGAATTGGTGCAACACGGTAATGGTCAGATCAATACTACTCTATGATACTTCAGTGTGGTGGACCGTGACTAGAAAATCTTCATACATTGCGCCTATAACAAAGGTTCAGCGCCTAGATGTTGTATGCATTACAGGAGCGCTAAGAACAACTCCAACGGCGGCCCTTGAATACATACTTGACTTAGTATAGTTGCAGAAAACCTTAAAGCAAAATCTGCAGGAAGGCTAAAATCCTTACACGAACAATTATACAGGACCCATGGACATAGCGCAATAAATCAGAATGATATAGTCAAGATGGACTTTATGGTTCCGGTTTGTAAAGGAGAAAAAATAATCAAGATCACTATAGAAAAAGAAGGATGACGTTATGGCTTTAGCTCCACGGACTTTAGCTGGACGGATCTAAAATAACTAGTGGAGTAGGCGCTGGAATATACTTCCAGAGTTAGGCCTAAGGCAGCCGCATAAGCTTCCCGATCACTGCAGGGCATGCCAGGCTGAGGTTTTCGCAGAAAGAAGTGGAAAGGCAGCATACCTAGATTTTGTTGCAACTAGGACCAACTGTAAGGTTAGCTTATATATAAATAGTCAGGCAGCAATTAAACCAATTACAATACATCGCTGAGTATAACGACCAAGATCATTTTTCAGAGCAGGGAGGCAGTAAAAAGGCTACTTTTCTATTGGTTTGCAGGCCATAAGGGCATTGCAGGGAACGAGATAGTAGCCGATATAGCGCAAAACAGGGTATCTCTATCATCGAATCTCGCCAATGAAATAACAAAGTTAATACGAATATTATACATCGAACTAGACGAAAATATGATCACGAAAATTCAGGACAAGATGGGGCAATCTGTCCACTTGCAGGAATACAAAGATCAAAGATCAACACGATCACAGTCGTACTCGATTTATACTGTCACTAAGACCAAGAGGATTGTAGAACTGTGCTAAAGCGTGATAAAGGGGCATAGCCCAATAGCAGCATGTACCTATAACATATTTGGGAGACCCACTATTTCAAAATGCATAACTAAAACGCTATCGCGCCATGATAAACGACTTTTTGATGCCGGATATTGAAGCTCGTGATCTCCACAAGGGCGGAAGGCACAACTTGCCATACAACCCGCGAAACAATGGATTTACTGCGTCGTCGTTTCGGTGAGTAATTTATCTCTCGTCTCGGACCGGTGGACTGACCACGAAGAGCGTGTGATATTACACCTGTGGACTTTTGTTAGTGGAGGTATGTAAAGTCAAAATGTTTTGTCGATAAATCCGCTTCGATTGAGACATGGTAAGCCAACATTACTAAAGTTATTCACGAGATACCGGCCGAAGTCCTCCAGCAAGTCATTCATTTGACAGATGGCCGAATTACGGTGCAGTTGCGTCCAACATTTTGAAGGGATTATCTTTAAAAAATAAATGCCATGAATGGTTCCACACAAAAATAATAAAGATTGCGCAATTAATTGGAATTTTCGTTGTTTTATTTCAATTCAAAATTCGATGCCTCTAAATTGATCACTCTTCACTACATTCACATTTCCTCTGCCCCATTATTCCTATATTGCAACCCACTGTCCAAGGTAACGCATCGCTTGTATTGTCGGCTGCCTTTGCAAATTTGTCGAAGCGTGGATGCGCGTGGATTTAGGTTTTTGACTTTTGCAGTAAGCCAATTTGCGTCCACTTCGATTGAGCTGCATCGACAATCAAATTCTCCACATCCCCAGCCTATTCTCTCATTTTTTGCTTTGAACTGACTATCAAAGTTTTGCATTTGTGCACACTCATATGTATTGGTTTTGTGTGCGTGTGTGTGTGTGTGTCCTGTATGGCATACTAAAATATTTTGTCTGTTACGGTGTATTTTCCATTGCTTTCGATTGCCATTTTCAACTTGTCGCACTCACGTAAATGTCAATGCTCCTCTGTCAAGTCTGATTGGCGTGTCACGGTGACATTTTTAGGCAGAGATAGAAGATAGAGAGCCAAAGCACAGCTTCCAGGCTGAGCCAAACCGCCGAAAGGAACCTACACGCTGATACGAGGGTAGTGCATTGAATTTGTAATTCTATTGAGATTGTGGCAAATTTAAAGATCTTAGAAAACAAAATAAATAAAGTCGATCATATCATAGGTCGAACAAAAATTTGTTCTAACATAACTAAGGGCACAAAAGGAGGAGGTTTGTGCATCGCGTGAGTCGGTGATCATAAAAGAAATAAGACCGGTTTAAAGATCACTCTGAAGTCAATTCTTCCTGATATACCTAAAAAAACTACATGATCAAACTTTACATTAGGGAGGGACTAAGAAGGCTAAGACGGTTATACTTTAAATTACTTGTAGCTCTAGAGACTGTTGCTTCTGGAACCGTATGGCATACGGCCCCGACTTCGAATAGGGATTCCGGCAGAAAGCAGCTGCAGACGGTCTCAACTCGCGAATTCTTGCGGGTAAAAACAGTGTCTTGTACGATTATATCTTTCGACTATACCTTCTCATAGTACCACAAGAGAATACACATTCTGTACTATTGGGAAATGTTATGCCATGACGATACCGCTGAGGCACCTCAAGATCTACTTTTGGGTGAGATTGAGTTTTGATGAACAGCCACTGCTCGATAACGGGCATCTATGGGGCAGATATCTTTCGCTCCCTAACACCCCAATGTTTCATCATAGAGCGGCCCTACAGTAGATAAGTTCCATGTTCTTCTAAGGCTCAACAAGAGCATTTTGGGACTCCTCACTGTTCAGTTAGCTATTGTCGTAATGCTTCACAGCCAAATTTAACCTTCAGGTCCTCCATGCACAAGTTTTCAAATAAAGAAGATATGTATATCCATCTCGCGCTATTTGCTATCTTAAGTCCAAAGTTTTTCTTCTTCATTGGCGCGATAACCGTTTACGCGATTTTGGTCGAGTCCAGCCATTTCTTTCTCGTGCTAACCGGTGCCAGTTGGACACACCAAGTGAAGCCAAATCCTTCTCCACCTGATCTTTTCAACACAGAGCAGGCCTTACTCTTCCTTTGCTACCACCAGCTGCTGCAAAGTTGCCGTCCCAAAATTCTTGCCATATATTTTGGCACACACCTCCTTTCTAGGTTATTAAACAAACGTCAGATTTCAGTAAAACATCAATCAAGGAAGACTTTCATATACTTGAACCGATTACATTCACAGTATTAGTAGAAGATATCAGGTTACGGTGGTTGCTATTCTCCTTGAGGGTGTAGAGAGGTCTACCTATTCTAGGAAACCTATTATGGTATTACACCCAGTGAAATCCTCATTCCCCAAACGGGAAGAAAGGTTCAATAATTTTGTTGTCTACTTGTCTGAACTGAAGCAATCTTCTAGGCTCGCTTTCAGTGACCAAATCCAGATCCAGTTGAAGAACTTCGTTGTTCACATGACTGAAATGTAGCAATCTTTTTATTCCTTTATAAATGGCGGACTTTATACTTACCATCCTCTTATAATTTACATCTCCTATACTTTTTATCTCTTGCCTGCAAGCAAGAAGGCACTTTGAAGGCTTGGAGCGCCGAAAGTCAGTGCTCTATCAGCTGTTCTGCTAGGAGTCCGTATTTGTACCGGGACTATTCCTACAATGACGAAACAAGCGTCAACAGAAATGATGTAGAAGCCGCTGATAGTCCGCACAGTATCATGAAGGAACATAACTCAATAATCGTGGAATGCCCAATCTAGAATCTTCCTCCGCAAGGAGTTCGATTAGATTCGTTAGAGGTTTGCACTTCGACCTCCTGGTCTTTTGTGGCTTCCTGAAAGAGTGACTCAGTGCGATTTTCTCTGAGTAGATCCCTTTCCTAACCCTCTTGTTTAGCTTAGCGACCGTCGTGAGGTTCATACGTCCTTAAATCTAGGTTCATAAAGATTCATTACACATTCGTTTTAGGGAAAAGTTGTTTTTAAAGTAGAAAAGTGGCGTAACATGGCCAAGTTCAGTGGAAATTACAGAAAATTAGTAAGAATAGCTGAGTTTGAATTTCAATTTCTCCTCTTCTTGATCGGGGGGCTAACCGCTTAAGCGATTTTGGACGAGTTTAACAAAGCGCCCGACGCCAAAGACAGTCGTTTCTTTCTCATCACATTTCCTACTTTCCAACACACAGAGACCTTCCGTTTCCTCTACTACCACCAGCTGGTACCGCATCGAATACTTTCAGAGCCGGAGCTTTGCATCCATTCGGACGACATGATCCAGCCAACGTAGCCGCTGGATCTTTATTCGCCGCGCTATGTCTATGTCGTCGTAATAAAGCTCATACAGCTCAACACTCCATCGCCTACGAAAGTCTCCGTCGCCGTCGCCAGAGTGCAAGGTGCAAAAATCCTTCGCAGAATCTTTCTCTCGAACACTCCAAGGGACTCCTTATCGGATATTGTCATCGTCCAAGCTTCTGCGCCATTCGTTAGGACGGGCATGAGTCGTATAAATTGTTGGTTTCGTTCGTTGAGAGAGCACTTTACCACTCAATTGTCGACTTAGAGAGAAGAGAAGAGAGATTTTACGTTGGATTTCAAGGCTAAATTCAACTGGCTAAGCAAAAGAAATAGGAATCTGTTGAAAGTGGCGTTTTTCCTTATTATACTGAAAGAGGACAACATCCGCAGTGGGAAGTGATGTATCCGCATGGACCTTTGCGTTTCCCCTAAATATCTAACATCGGCAGCGAGCTCATGGAACATGAAAGTAATTGGAAGATGGTGATACAAAATGAAGCATATTTAGGTGATTAAAAGTATAGTTACAATTCCTAAGCTTCCTGCAAGGGAAGACCTCAGCAGCTTGCCTTAAATCAGTAGTCCTCTTATCTCGTGTACACCCTTTTTGGGTGTTTGGCCGAGCGTCTCCTCCTCTTTGTGGTGTGCGTCTTGATGTTGTTCCACAAATGAAGGGACCTACAGTTTTAAGCCGACTCCGAACGGCAGATGTTTTTTTATGAGGAGCTTTTTCATGGCAGAAGTACACTCGGAAATTTCCCATTACCTGCCGAGGGGCGACCGCTATTAGAAAAATGTTTTTCGTAATTTTGGTGTTTCACCGAGATTCGAACTGACGTTCTCTCTGTAAATTCCGAATGGTAGTCACGCATCAACCCATTCCGCCACGGCGGCCGCCGTATATGTTTCTATACTCTACAAATATTTCCGAAATAAACAGCTCATCCTCGTAAGTCAGATTCCATATCTACGCGGTTCTAGCTGAATATTTGCAACGGAGACATGAAAACTGCTAACTGTCAACTGCCAGCTGCCTACCAACTATCAAAATTTTAGTTGTAAATTGTAAAACTCTGACAAAACCCCCATCGAGCACAAGTTCGAGCTCAGAGCTCCACCTCAGTTAGTCCAACATTTAGCCGCTCAAGTCAGACAAATCAGTCAGGTGCTATTTCTCGCCACGTTTTAGAGGCTACTGACGTTACTTTACTTTATTTTGCCAGCTGTCGCTGCTTTTTTACATGTCAAGCTAGTGGCTAATTGGTTGAGGACGAGCTAAGCGCTTGGATGAAGTAAGTTCGGGAAATGGCAAGTGACTGACGCAAAGGCGCAAAAGCGTGCCAGTGAAACTAGTGAGCAAAAGTTCTTTTAATCTTGTTTTTGAGTTTTCTATTCTTCTTTTTTTATTTTTTATTTTTCTTTTTTTTTTCTTCTTTGGCTCTTGACAGGTCGCTTTAATATCATGATTGATTTAATTTTTTGCCGGATTGCGAGTTTGTTATCGCCGCTCACTTTTCGGTGCCCACTACCCAGTTCCAGTTTCGCTTACGCAATTTCTTTCTACTCAATTAAATTTGCGTGCCTTTTTTGCACTTTTGCTTTGTTTTTCTCTCTTTTACCGCATTGACGCTGGCCGCCCGCCCATTCAGTGCCCTGTCGCTTCACCTTCAGCAACCTAATTGCCAGGCGCCGCCGTCCCACCTTGGCATAATTAAATTTAACAAGTTCATACTTCACACTCCCAGTCATCCTACTACTTATACTCATACTCACACTCGCACTCATGCTCATGCCCATACTCATACTCACACTCGTATTAGAACTTCACCACTCTTTCGCCTCCTGCCAATTGCTGGCGCGTGTCGCCCTCTAGCAGTTCCTCAACGTCATCGTCAGCCTGGTCGTGGCCGTTGTTGTTGTTGCCAACATCATCAACGTTCTGCTACATGCAAAATGCGTGTCGTGGCCATAATTTTGTTTTGCTTTCCCCGTTACTCTCTCTATCTGTTTCTTGCTATTTTCGTTTGAGTATCTGCTGTTACGCATCCAAGGACTTAGAATGCCATTATTGCAATGGCCATCAACCACACTGTAGACTAGCCGTCGGCCTATTAATGTACGAGCACAAACATGCGCATGCAGACATACGTGCAAATGCTTAAAGAGCAGCTGTCATATTTGGTTGTGTTTCGTCTGCGCCTATTTTGGGCTGTCAGAAAAGTTTAGCCAGTGCCTATGTCAGCGTCAGAGCGTCACGTCAACTTTTTGACTCTGCCGTATTCAGACAAAACTTCTGCCCACCCCACCTAGCATGCAAACACACGCGGCGGCTAGCCTTTGACTGCTTCGGGTACTGCAGCATGTCATATTTTCGCTTGACTTTGTGAATGGAGAACTTGTTAAAAATCCATTAATCACGTAAGTGTGCTGGTCGTGCAATATTTTGCGTAAATGTCGTGGGGAGCGAAATGCGTAGGCTGGGGCTGGAGTTGTAAGAAGCCTCAAACGTTCTATTGATGCGTTGACTCGCATATAAATGCGCTTATAAAGTGAATTCAACGTCAACTTAGACCACGCGCGAGCATTTCGTCGCCATGTCGGTAATGGAGAGCAGGCAGCGACAAAGGCTCTGGTGTGGAAGGCACAAAAAAAGTGCTTCATATGCTTAATGTGTATACTAAAATGTCGTTCGTTACATGTGTATGTGTGTACGCGAAGGAAGGGAGTGGAGTTAGGCTCCTTATAGGAAATTATTCGCATATCAAAAATAAAACTCACTCAAAACTTTTGGAACTTGAAGTAGCAACCGGGCTAAAGCAGCGGCTCTGGTAAGTGCAGCTCAGTAAGGCAACCCAGTAAAGCCCCCAGCATCCGAGAATGACAAATAACCGTTGGACCCACCGACGCATAGTCGACTCGAAGGTCTGGGTTGGGAGGATACTTCACGAAGTAGATTTTGTGGAAGAAAGTATCCACTTGAGAAAGGTGTCCATTAGGGGAGAGTACGTTGTGTATTAGGGCGGGTCGATTTAAAAATCGCTCATTGCTCTGTGAAAATCGTATTCTAGGGATCCAAATAAGAAACTTTGCCGAAGGAACCATACCTCTAAAACGAATTCTGATGTCCCCCAATTCGGGTCGAATGAAAAATCCCACTTTGACCCATTTAGAGTGCGCCAATTGAGTCCAAATGTATGACCGACCCCCACCAACTTTGGACGGCCGATCCACCCATGCCAGTGGTACATTCTCTGGAACTCCCCTTGAGGGTTCCCCATACAATCATTCCAAAATATCACCATTTTTGGCCTTGACATGAGAAAAGAAACTAAAAAGTTCGACCCAAATTGGGGGACATTAGAATTCGTTTTAGAGGTATGGTTCCTTCGGCAAAGTTTCTTATTTTAATTGTGTATACTTATACAAAATTGGTATCTAAATCCTCTGTTGAGCGTTTTGCTAAGATCAGCCTCCTATTTGAGTTGTGCCTCTTAATGTCTTCCACAATTGAAAGGACCTACAGCTTTACGCCATGCCCGAACGGCAGCTGGATTTTTATGAGAGAAATACTCTCGGAGGTTTACATTGTCTGCCGATGGGCGACCGCTATTAGAAAAAAATGTTTCTTCATCTTGGTGTTTCACCGAGATTCGAACCTACGTTTCTCTCTGTGAATTCCGAATTATAGTCACGCACCAACCCATTCGGCTACGGCGGCCGCCATTTTACTACATATTCTGAAATTCAATTAACGCCTTCTTAAGCAAAATTTACTATTCTGAAATTCATTTCACGGTTTGTTATCTAAAATTGACAACTTCAAAATATATTTCATGATTTCTGAAACACATACATTTAACGGTTTCCATTTGTCGATTTTATTTCCAATTTTTTCAATCTTTTTTTCGAAAAATTTTCTACTGAACATAAAAAAATAATTGTGAGTGATAGAGTCCTTATTTTGGCCTTTGCTTTTGCTATTTGTTTGCAGCTGTGTAATTTAAAATTCTCAGTTATGTCAAAAATTATAAATCTCCTGGGAGTATCATTAATTTTGCGCCACTTTGAAAAGTTATACTCGCCACTACTCGTATTAGAAAAGTTATAGCCGATATGCCTACAACAGGGCACACACAGTTGCAAACGTATATTCCTTTATTTCACTTAATACGCCATGCAGCCGCCGTTGCCAAAAGTATTTGCGCATCTTGCACCTACAATCAGGGATCTGGCCACTGCTTAGATAAATCAAAAACTATTTACTAACAGCCGTCACCTTTCGGTAGGCAATGACAAACCTGCGCGTCTATTTCTGCTATGAAAAATCTTCTCATAAAATTTGTAGGACACAGTAAAATAGGCAAGAAGTTAGGCCTAAACCCTGTTCACGGATGTGCCTATGTATTTGTACGTGAATCTATTATTATTTTATTAATAAGCTACAAAGAGCTGCACTAGAGTGTACGTGTGTGCGTGCGTGTGCGTTTCACGCATACGACGCCCTTTCTTTTACGATCAAATTTTATTTTGCTCCAAAGCTTTAAATAGGAAAATCATTATCAACAACACAGCAACATTATTAACAGCTGCACCATCATCACCACCACCACCACCACCACCAGCTCTGCTCCATTACTTCTCACACCTGGCTTTTGTAACTTTCGCACATAAACTTCCCACTACTTCCGAGCTGCGCGCTTACACGAGCACTTTTGCACTAAGTCTTATAAACATATACATACATACATACATATATGTATATATGTGTGTATGTATATATGTGTGTATGTGTACATGTGTAGGCTCATATGTGTTTATAAATGTCTGCATATGTTTGACTCCAAAGTTGCGTGCAAGTCAGCGGTTTCTGTGTTGTTGCGTGTGCGCGCCTGTTTTATGCTCTCAGCCTAATAATAATTTACGTGATAATGGCACTAAATTGCTTACAACTACAAATCACCCAAACAACTCATCTATTAAGGCTACCCACAATATTACAACATAACAACAACAACAAGACGCACCAGCCTTCACTGTAGCCTTCAGCTAACCCTCAACGGCAGCGGCATGCAAAGAATTCAACGCAACGTAAGCGTTGAGAGTGTGTGTGTGAGTGGGGTTGCCATACTTCTTACATATGTAGATGAGGTAAAGATGAGGTAAAGCAGCAGCAGGGTCATAAGCGTGGATACACTCAAATATACGAGTGGTTACGTGCCTGTTCTGCTTCAGCTTTCGACGTAGCTTTGTCCACATGCCAGCCAGCAGTGGTGTAGCCCCTAGCACTGCGTATTTTCTCCCTTGCTATGAGAGCCACCCGCTTAAGTAATTTAGATGAGTTTCTAAAACTTTTCAAATGGTTCATATGCATATATGTGTATGTATTTATGCATACATACATATACACCTCCACGCTCACCCACGCCTACGTCCTGTCAAATAGATTTTTCATAGTTGGTAGATCGGTGCGCTTTCGTAGCCAACACAGGATGTTGCGTATTCATATTAGTGTTTACATATACATATGTACGTATGTTGTTGTATGTGTGCATGTATATAAATATGCTTTGAAATAATCCGGTTGATATGCGTGTGTGTGTGTGCGCTTGTGGCTTTCATATATGTACATACCTATCCTGCTGTTTGGTGTATTATTTGTGCTTCATTGTATCTGTGCATTTTAGAGTCCACTTAAAGGTCAACATAAGACCGTAAAATTGGCAAAGCAATGAACTTAAAATAAAGTTTATGTTAGACAAGCCCGATGGGGTGAAATTTGAAAGTGATAGGTGAGGGGTCTAGAAATAGCAGCTTTCCATCACTAAATATGATGTGTGTGTAAGCGTACAGTGGAGGAACAGTTGAAAGGTATAGCAAATGTGATCTCAAAGCACAGAGTAGCGGGGAAAAAGAGAGAGGGCCACTATCAAAACTCTTAATTTTTAAGCTGCCGACTAACGGCCAGAGATCAAAGTCCAAGATCAGTTACCAATTTATGTAGAAAAGGTTTTGTATGCGTTTTTGTATGACGCAGACATCTACAATATACACTTTTTAACAGCAGATGTCAGTCTATAGGGGGTTTCCGAGCATAGTGGAGTAAATGGAATAAGGTGATATATCATTTGGGTTAGGTCGATTTCTATTCAGCGTACAGGTTTGACATGCTGGGCTCCACAGTACTCATTAGAAGCGTAAAATACTGCATTTAATGGTTTCAGCTGGTGAATCACTTGAGCGTGAGAAGAGATCTAAGATCAAACATTTTTCTGAAAATAAGTTTTTTGCTGCCTGAGTATAAGGAGAAGTAAACTGAAGCAATTTCGAACAAAATTTAATAATTCTCAAATTTATTCAGCATCGAAAATGTTGGTATGAAATTTTCTAAAGTGAAATCTCTTCAGGTTTTTGCAAGTTTCTTATGAATCTTTATTTATTTTTTGTTAATTTTTCATAATTTTTTTTTTTAATTGAATAAAATTTAATACAATTTTTTGAAACCTTTTTATTTTGTTATTAGAAATTTTATTGTTATTAGGAAACATTGTTTTTTCCGAGTAAATATTGCTCTAGGGAAGCGCTAGCATATGCATCATGTTCGTTTGCAACTCCATTGAAGTGTCTCTAGGTACATTACTTAAGCAGATCCTCGGATTTCTTCACTGGTTCGCTGTACGTATTTGAATATAACTCGAAAAGTTAATGGAATCCCACTAGAAACCTTTCAGGGATTAATGAGGATAGTCTCAGCTATTAAGGAAAAATATTAAAAAAACTCAAAAAATTATAATAAATAAATGTTCCCAAACATTTTTACCAAAAAAAAAATTTTTTTCAAAAAAAAAAAATTTTTTCAAAAAACAAAATGTGTTTAATTAACACGTTGGCTGCCAAAGCCTTTTTAGAATTTTGATCGTTCAGTGGCAGTGCCATTTAACAATTTTGGTCACCTGAGGCCAACAACTTATTTATGTTCTACGTGTCGCACGAAAACGTGCGACGTGGCCTCAGGGTAACATTTAGGTGTCGCATGAAAACGTGCGACGTGGCCTCAGGGTAACATTTAGGTGTCGCACGAAAACGTGCGACGTGGCAGCCAACGTGTTAAATTAAATTTTTTCTAAAAACAGACAAAAATTAAATTTGCTTCTACAAAAAATTTTTTTAAATCACAAAGAATTAAAAAAATTAGATTGATTAAAGAAACGAAAATATTTCAATTTAAAAAACTTTTAATATTATGAAATTTTTTGTTGATTTTTTCGGTTCTTTTTACAACATAATATTTTTTTTTTTAGTTCTTACGGATTGCAAATACATTTAAAAAAATCTTTTTGGAAGAAAATTTAAATATTTTGTTAAAGATTTTAAGGAAAAAATTTAATTTTATTTAAAATAAAAAATTTGTTACTTGTAATTTGAGCTAAAAATTAAAAAATTGAAATTTATAAAGATAAGGACCGAATATATTAAAAAAAATAAAATTTTTGTCAAAAATTTTTCTGTTCAACTAAAATTAAATTTGTTCTTTAACAAAAAATAATTAAAATTTTTTTCTAAGAATTTAAAAAAAAAATTGAGGTTGTAAAAAGAAGAAGATATTTCACTTTAAAAGACTCTCAAAAGTATGCATTTTTTTTTAATGTTTTCAGTTAATTTCTTATTTTTTCCCAAAACCTAATTTTTTTTTACTTGTAATTTGAGGTAAAAAATTTTAATTTATAAAATGAAAATTTCAAAAAGGACCGAAGATATTTGAAAAAAATAATATTGTTTTAAAAAAAAAAAATTTTAAACTTATATTAAATTTTTGCCGTAAATTTTTTACTAAAAAATTTAACTTTCTACAAAAAAATTTTTTTTTTAAACTTATATTAAATTTTTTCCGAAAATTTTTTATAACAAACATTAAATTAAATTCCAAGCAATTCTTTTAAAAGTATTTTCAAACCTAAGGAAACAAATTGAACAAAATTTTGCGGTTGTAAAAGAACCGAAGAGGATTCAGTTTAAAAAACTTTCAAAATTTTGAAATTTTTTTTGTTTACTTTTTAATTTTTCCACAAAAAAAAAATGTTTGCCTGTAGTTTGTGCTAAGAAATAAAAAAAGGAAAGATTTACAAAAATATTAAAAAGAACCGAAGATATTTGGAAATACTGGACTTCAAAAATCTTCATACCAAAAGTAAGCTCCACATTTTAATGTTTTTTGTAATTTTTTAATTTTTTTTATTTGTTTTCTGCTTGTAATATGAACTAAAAAAAAGCAAAAATTTTTTTTAGTTTTAAAAGAATAGAAGAAAAGAAGATATTTGAAAATATTGGGCTTCAAAAAACTCTATTCCAAAATTTTCAATTTTGAGTAAACTCAAAATTATAAATTTTTTAGTTTGTTTAAGTCTACTTCTCAGTTTACTTCTGAATCCTACAAATAAACCAGTTTTCAGAAAAATGTATGACAATGCTTTAAGTATATACTTCTATTGCTTTACAGGGAATCGCTCATTTTTTAAAACCTGCATTGTTTTGTGTCAACTATAACCAGCACTAATCGCATGAAAAGGGCAGAATTTCCACTTTCATACTCCATATAGGTATGTTTGAAGAATGCTGCTGGACTAAGTGTCCTTGACCTGATAAAAAGCCTGGTATTTCAGGTAAAGTGGAAGTGACTGTTATGTGAACGAGGCGGTCAGTCTGAGAATCGTTGCCTGAAGTTGCTAACAAATGGGAATAATTTACTGGTAAGAAAAGAAATAATTTTCTCGGTAACTCAATGAGCGATTGTGACTTTCGATTTCTTTAACATTAAGAGATATATTCCAAAGAGTACAGATCCTTCTGCACTTCTACATAAATTTATAATTCAGCTTTAGCTGTCTCATATATTTCAAGATGATCAAAAGTGAAATGCTTTAATTCCAATGATCTTCCATTATGTCTAAAATCACCCGTTTTTGAATCAACTCCACTTTTGATTTTTTTCTCAAGCAGAGCTAGGCTTAGATTTATATCTTATGCTTAATGCAGCTATTGTTTTTACTTCCTTAAGGCAGATATAACCTCCGTGAGTTCCCACCCTACGCTTAAGGTACAATGAGGCGAAATAAAAATGCCAATAAATAGAAGATACCAAACCTTTGGACACCTGAAACCTATGATGAATATAAAATCCTCTACTCAATGAGCTGCTAGTAACAACATTTGACTCTTCTATTCATTAAATATTCCCACTGTGCAGTGGTTCGATGGTTTTGATGAAAATCATTGAATTGACCCACAGAAGTTCAAAGCTGACTGATTTGCTGCTTTCCTAACGAAATTATGATTTGGAAATTTGAATTGTAGCAAAAAGTTTGTTGCAAAGAATAAGCTTTACGTCTTGCGGTTGCTTTACAGCAACATTTTCGATTCAATGATTTTTAATTCTTAATTAACCATTCTGACTTGCGGACTTTGTAAATACTTTCAAAGAGTAAGAATTAATTATAAAATATGCATACGCTCTTCTATATACATACATATTTAGAGAGCTTTTAGAACATTTTTAATTATGAGAAAAATATGCAAACTAACACTGACCGAGACTGCCTGCATAGAAAACACAAACGGCCGCCAATCCCTTTGGCACAGCCCAACTTCTAAGCAGTCGATAACCGCAAAATTTATTTTATCATCTCCCATATTTCTTTGAGCGCTTGCTTTGCCAGCCTTTTCACTTTGCTGCAATAATTTAGTGTTATCCCGATTGCAGCTGAATACATTTAAAATGCCCGAGTAGGGCATAAAATACCCTAAGCGGCGGCTTCTTGTGTTTGTTGGTTGTCGCTGGCGCTGCAGTATAACAGTTAATTGGAAGATCTTAACTATGGCAAGCGAAAGCGAAAAGAGTGCCAAGTTTTGCATACAAGACATTTACTGGTTTAATTTTAATAAATTTTTACACATTGAAATCTCTTTAAGCCAAAGTGGCGCGTTCGGTGGCGCACGTACAGAGCGGAAGCTTGAGAAATGTGTTCGCCTGGAATTTATGTATTGACCGCAGGCTATGTGCCGCACAGAGCAGTGCACAAATATGCACAGATAGTCGCACACATTTACATGCATATAAATACAAATACTTATGCATGCATGCCACTCGCCGATTGGTGCTTGGTGCCTTTGTTTTTGTTGTAATAAACATTTTGCAGTGCTATATGTTAACCTAATTTTTAACGTCGCCTGCATTTCCATTTCCGACTGAGAGAATGTTCAAGAAATGCTCAGGCAATACGGGTGGCTCGGCCCAACTCTTTGAGTAGTTGAGCCTGCTTGGTAAAGCATACATTAAGGCGTTGCTGCCGCGGCAATTGCAAAGGCGATACACGTGATATGTTAAGTGTAGAAAAGAACCAAAAAAAACAAAAACAAAAATGCAATATCAAAGGAAAGAAGAAGGGCTGAGTGTGACAGTGACGAGTTGTGCAGCAACACAGTTGGGAGGAGCGCACGGCAAGGCGTAATAAATTTTATTTAGCCTCTAAGCGATTGCTGGCAAATTGCACCTGTAGACAGTAGTTGAAATATGGAGAACACTGAATGGAAACCATTAAACGGCGGAATATGCAGTAGTTTTGGAAAGCGCATAAGTAAGTACAGTGAGTACCAGAAAGTACGATCAACTCTCTGTCAGATTATTAGTTTGGGGAACAAGAAATCCAATCGCAAGCTGATCTTTAGCTCCTGGACGATGTTACGACTACTAACATACCGGCCAACTTCGATTATTTCTGTAATTCTATCGACATTTTCTTAACGTCAAAAATACTTTAATGGAGGCGATAAAACTAAAATTTCACGTAATCAGATGTTACAGCATCGGCATCATAAACACCGTTCACAATTTTAGCGGCCTGGCTTGCATTTCCCGCTTTATCAAGGAAAAATTGTTAAATTTACTAAATTTTCTTTTTGTTAACATCCATTCTTAACTCCTGTAATCTGCACGACATTCGAGCAATATTTTTCAAATTTTAAAAATCTTCTAAAGAGCTTCAAAAAAAAAGCCTTTTTGCGGTGCGCATCACAACTCGCACCAGAATCATCTGAAACAAAATTCTAAGAACACTTTGTTAAGGGGTTTGAGGTAGTCAGAATTTTCAAAAAATTTGATTTTTTTTGCAATTTCTTAAAGCAGAATATCTTAAAAATATTGTGTGAAAATTTGAACTGGATTCGTCCAATACCTTGCGAAGTGCTCGCAAATGCGTTTTTCTCAAAACCATGTTTTTTGAACTGGTGATCACTGTTACTTAAAACCCGCTTGGTAGATTTCAATTAAATTTATACTGCTTTTGAAAAACTTAAAAAACTCGTGCTTGATCGAAGGATTTTCTTTTTCAAAAATTTCGATTTTTTTCACAATTAATTGTCGGTTTTTTTCTCGAAAAGCGAAAAAATACATATTTCCTGAGGCCGCCATATTGTTAAATGTGAAAAAAGTTTCGTCTAGGCACTAGATAATCTATTAATTAAACAAATTTCTCTTGTCCGATTCATTTTAGATGAGTTTCCAAGGACTTGTGATGATCACTGCAAGGAAGGGACTTCTGGCGAAACGGGCTCCACACAAACAGCGATAACCTTTACAATTATCAATTTTCTTTTTTTTTTTGAAATTTTGCTAAAGTCAAGTCGAAACATGATGTATTAATGCTATGTTTTTATTTATGTAAAATAAAGCAATCGGCCAGCAAAAAAAAAAATTATTGAAAATCATCTTTTTTTTGGGCATCTGACAACCCGTAAAGTCATAAAAGAGTTGTTTCTCGAGGTGACTCTGGAAAGACTTTTTTTTTCTATTTTAAAATTTCGCATACCACCTAAAATCCATGGTACACTATGCAAGAAAGTGCTGTGCCAAAGTTTAAACCGACTGGTCCAGTGTACTTTGAATTAGAGCACACACTTCAGAAATTTTGCTCGGATCGAATTGAAATTTTGACGCGATATTCTTAAAACAAAATTACAAAGAAAGTAGAAATACCTTACCCTAATATAAAAAAAAATATACAATAAAAAATATAAGGTTAGATAAAATGAGATAAAGCAACCGAAGATAAAATGGGATAAGGTTCGATAAAGTTAGACAGAATAAGATATCATAACCTAAGATAAAATCAGTGCGTATAGCGTAGTACACATAACAGAAGTGAAACTTTCAAGGCAGACAAAGAAAGAGGGAGAGACCCGAGAGAGAATGAGAGAGAGAGAGAGAGCGAGAAAGAATATATATCTAAATAAATTCACAACATTTGCAGAGAATACAAATAGACAAAATTTACAAAAAACGGAAACGGGTCGACCGGTGTAGGTAAACGCCGGACATAACATAATATAATACAAGATAATATACAATAAAAAAAAGATTATATAAGAAAAGAAACAAGAGAAAAGAATAAAAGATAAAATTCGTTACGATAAGATATTTGGACACAACAAAAACCCATATTTGGGTACAACAAAAATGAAAAGCAACAGCAACCTAGAAGATTTTTCGTAGTCCCTAATGCCCAGGGTGCTTTCAGACTACCTAATAAATTTTTCAAATTCATAGAATTTGGCATGAATTTCCTAAGCAACACTAACCTGGATCCAACTAAGGTCGCAGGTACGTAGACACCTCATTTTTCTCCATACGTAGTCGCCATTCTGTCTCAATAGAAAATCTTATCCGGAGTGACCGGTGTGGCAATCTATGATCATCAAACATTTCTAAGAAAAAAAATCTGCTTAGCTTGAGGTTGCCCGATTCACTGAATTAATTTCCATCCTCTGTGTATAACCCATTTGTTTATTAATTATTCAATATTGCCTGGCTAAGATCAAAATCTTTCGAAAATAGCCTATGAACTCCCTGTTGCCAACTTTTTGGCGGCCTCATTTCCTGCAAATCCTGACTGAGCAGGTATACAATACAGCATTACTGCATTGTTCGTTGTCAGTCGCTGAGGTTGTCACCCACAAGCTTACTCTATGGTAAGAAAATTGTAAAGGAACAGATTAAGATTTGTGGCATACGAACAGGTTTGTTTGTTCTCACAAAACGGAGCATCTATGAATAATAATCCATTATCAGCCAAGCTTTTAACTTCTAACGCTTAGGAGACATGTAAGAATTTGTTTTATGAATACATAGCCTAGCAAAACCTGTAACTCACTCACTCAAGAAGAGATACTTTTTATAATAGCGATTGGGGCAATTTTTTTAGACAAGCAAAATTCGAAGAAGAATTTGACGCTGAGACACATTTGGACTGCGCTCAGTCTAGCTCGAGTTTGCAGAACGTGAACAGCACTTCCAAGTCTGGAGCTCTCTGCAAAGTGTGAGATGACAGAAAAATTTGCAGAGAAAGCATTCTATTAGCAAAGATTGATATTTGGATTAGATAATACATAAGCAGTCCATTTAGCTACCATAGCGGGATCCATTATTGGCATCTTTGGTCTGGATAAGTACTGTAGCGAGCAGAGTTTTCATGAGAGAACCTCCAGTTCACTATCAAGGTAACTATAGAAGTTCCAAGATCGTCGGCTCCAAGCATAGATCAACCGATTTCGTTCATATGACGTTCACGCACTTAGTGTGTGGGCTACAAGATTACTGAAGGTGACAACTCCGTGAGAACTTAGTGCACTGGCTGGGCAACTACTACAGGTGACAACTCCATAAGAACTATGCGCATAACTTTTCCCTAGGTTTGTGCCTAACCAGATCCCCACAAAAACGTATTGAAATATCGAATATTGGAAATCACAATATGAATAGTCCACTCAAAGTTTCGCATGGATTAAGCCGAATATAGTTACATTTATGAGCAACTAATAGCTCAGTTTAAGCACGGCTCACCGCGTGACACTCGTCTTGAAAGATTTCTGTGGGACTCCCAATGAGTTATACGATTGCTGTGAAACTATCGCCAAGATGTGTGCTGAGCTCAACTCATCGTTGAGGAGAGTTGTAGAAATTTTAGTTACTTAGGCCACGGATCACCAACGCAATGAAATGCTACAGTTCCTAGTTCCTAAGGTTCCTAAATGAAAAAGAGAGTTCCTAGGAAGACCTTAAGAAACTTGTAGTAGCGAACGCAGTTCATGACGCTTCCAAGTGTGGGTTAACTTGAAAACAGCTGCAGTTACCTTCCCAAAATTTAGCGCACAAACGTTGCTGATCCTTTCTGCAAGCATAGGATTAAAATAAACAAATAAGACGCACAGAAGTAAAGAGTGCTTTCGCAAGCATCATCACACTTGAACTTCAGCTCCGCGTCCCTTTTTGCGGCTCAGCAGCAATCATTCTTGGCAATTATGGTTGTAAAGTACCACATTATTTTACCCCTTCCCAAGCAATTTCGCGGAACACGTGCTATCATGCTATCATTTCCACAAAGGATTCTCCTTGAAAGCTATTACTTTTAGGCGGTACATCCAAAACAGCGAAAGGCAGCGAAAGGGAGCGGAAGAAGGGTAGCTAAAACGCGAGAGCAGCGGATATTTGTGGCACGTCGGTCAAAGGTTTGCAAATGCGCAACGGAGTCTTCTGCCATGTTGCACATAAACGAATAGCAACACGACCAACAACAAACACTCAGAGAGGTTAAATAACTAGATACATATTTTAGAAGCTTTTTGTTGGGTTGGCTTGTGATTTGCATAAGTGACAGCTTGAAGGGCTTTAAATGGATGGCGATGGGCGAATTGCGGAATGGCGAATGGTCGTCGGATGGATGCATTAAAATTGCTGATTGAGGTGTAAAGGGAAGAAGGGGCAACAAAGGGTTTACAAGTGTGACTGACTAGGCAGAAACCAGCAACGGAGTTGCGTTGAGTTGAGTTGGTAAGCGCAGATACCGGCCTGTACGACTTAGCAATAAACAGGAAGGCGAAACATAGTCAAAGACAACAATCTAAACAAATTCGCTATTTTGTTGGTGACAGCTACACAATGAATAACACAAATAATACTAAAATAGTGGAAGCAAGTGTTTCGGGTTAACAACAAAATATTGCAAATGTAGCAGTGACTGGAAGAGGGAGCAGTAAAGGTGAGCAAACGGATAGGATAGGATAAGCGGAAGAAGCACACCTCAGGAGGTACAGATATGGGTATGTATCCTTATTGCTAAGTGTGAGACGCAATTGAAAATTTTACCCACCAATTTCAATTTCCTGGCGTGAATAAAATATTATAAATTCAGTAGCATACTAAGTATTATAGGAATACGTATCAGAGGCGGAGGTAAGAGAGGTGTTAGGGTTCAAATGCGTAAATATAATATAAATATAGATAGAGGTAGTAATAAAGATATCGAGAGAGATAGAGATGGAGATAGAGATAGAGAAGCAGGTCATACGACTGGCTGCGTCTTCCGCCAATAAAACGAAGTGCGCTCTATGTGAAAGAAATCACGAGGCAGGAAGTGCGAGATGCCCACGTTTTCAGGAGACTGTTAAAAGAAGAATATTAGGATCTGACAACTAAATCACAATCAATGCAACGAGGCCTAAGATCACGAGTGCTGAGCTTAGACTAGATGCGGCTATTCTATCGGCGCAACATGAAAACACATATTCGCATAATTGGACTGCAGGTGCAAGTCAGAAGCAATCGGAAAGCAACAGTTACTATTAGCTGGCGATTTCAACGATTTGGGGAAGTTCTCGCAACAATAAACGAGGAATAATTCTCCTTGAGAGTCTGGCACGGCTAGACGTTGAATTACTGAACGAATCGGAAGTGTATACCTAAGAAAAAGGAAATGGCAAATCAGTCATTAACCTCAAGTTTGCAGAAAGGGAAATAGCACAGCGGTCATCAAAGTAGCCTCTAAGCAATGCCTATACGCATAGCGACCATAACGCCAGCCTTATAAACAGCACCGGCCAAAATGTGTCGAGGCCCGGGTTGGTCCAGAAAGCCCAACAGCAGGGATGGAGGAAACAAAGGTTTGATGAATCAGTTTTCAATATCGTATGGAACGAGGCAGTGATACCACAAACATCAGACACACACGAGGCTAGTCAGGTAACGGCAGCATAGCGAATGAGTGAGACGCTTCTGTGCCCAGGCGCTACAATAGAATAACAAGAAACCTACTTACTGGTGGAACGACAAAACTGCGCAGCCAGAGAATTAAAGTGCGTAGCGAAGTAAAGAGAACCAGCCATCAACCAACAGTGGCGTCACTAAGGGCAGAGCTTAGGAAATGCAAAACAACTTTCAAAGCGGCGTTAAAAGCTAGTAAACGGGAATGCTTTAAGTAGCTGAGGGACGGCGTATAAGATGGTGATGAAGAATGTTAAAGGTCCGAAAAACTACAACCAGTATGCACGACGCTAATGGAAAAGGTCATTACCACACTTTTTCCTGCCCAGGTGGCATTCACGTATGATATCGCCGCTGATCATCAACCCAATTCACAAGTGAGCGCAGAAAAGTTTCTAGCCTCATAAGATCGTATTAAATACAGTAAAGCCCCGGGACCGGATGAAGTACCCAACATTGCCCTCAAAACGGCTGTCAAAGCCAGGCCAAACATGCGCGCTTCCTTGTTTTACAACTGCCTCCTGTAAGGCGTGTTCTCCGACGATTGGAAAAAGCAGCGATTAGCGCTTTTGCTAAAGCCGGAAAAGCCACCAGAGCAACCGTCATCATATCGTCCACTTTGTGTGTTAGATACAATCGGCAAAATGTTCGAGCGAATAGTGTGCAACAGAAGACAGGACTTCTTGGAAAAGCCTGATGGGCTCTCTCCCAACCAGTTTGATTTTTGAAAAGCGCTCTCGCAGCATTTAAAGCTCCGGCGTACTTACAACGCACTATTGGCGACTATTTCAACAATAGGTTGCTACTCTCGACATGGAGGATGGTGTTAGACAATATAAGGTGGCCGGTGGTGTGCCGCAAGGCTATGTACTTGGTCCAACGCTACGAAACGCAATGTACGACGGCGTGCTTAAAATTGCCTTTCCCGCAGGGGCAACACTTGTTGAGTACGCTGATGATATGGCGCTGATGGTAGTAGATAAACGTCTCGAGCCACTGACGGTCATATGCAATGTCGCGTTTCGCGTACACGAAAATGGTTGATAGCAGCAAAACTGGAACTTACAGCCCAGAAGACAGAAGTAGTCTTGTTAAGCAAAAGGAGGGCACACAAGAACATGGCGATCACGGTAGGCGAGAACCCCATGAAACCTCAGCCGTACTTGAGGTATCTAGGAGTCATCATTGATTCAAAAATAATGATCTAGGATCATTGTGAAGCAGTCAGCAAAAAAGTTATACCGAATATAGGAGGACCTTGAGAAGAAAAACGACAGCTGCTTTCAATTGTCACCACAGCCGTGATGATCTGGGCAAATGCAAAAAAACCGCCTAAAAAAGAAATAGGAACCACATATAGGCTAAGCACACTTAGAGTTACGAGCGCTTATAGCACGGTTTCAGACGATGATATAGCAGTCATATCGAGGAAAATCCCTATAAATCTCTCGGCCAAGGAGCTGCCGAGGCTGTACAATCTCGTGCGAGAGATACCGCCTGGTATTATTAAACAAGAAGAGACACAACGAACCATCAGAGACTGGCAGCAGCGCTGGCACCTTTCTACAAGTGATCGTTGGATGCACAAACTGACACCAGACATAGCGAAATGGTATCGAAGGAAGCTCAGTGAAGTTAATTTCTACATGACGCAACTCCTGAGAAATCAGGGATAATTTCAAACGTACCTATATCGCTTTAATTTGGAAAAAGATCCCTTTAGCCCGGTCTGCCCTGAGACATCAGAAAGTGTAAGGCATGTGTTATTCCTGTTCTCAGCATTTCGACACCGAAAAAGAAGACCTTTGCTGGTTTTTAGCGAGCATCCTACAGAGGCAAACCTTATGGCGGAAATGACGCCCTCCTACTCCCACTCTTCACGAAACACCTGGCCCAAGCCCCACATCAGCATGGTTTCCGACGAGTGCATAGCATCACCACTGCACTCACCATCATAAACGACCAAATAAACCGCGGGCTCAACCGAAACCGTCCCTGCGAGAGGACTATCCTAGTAGCATTGGGCTTGAAGAAGGCTTTCGACAGTCAGCCATTCCACGCTACTAGATTATATATACCAGTCGTCACTCGTCAGTGATTTTTCGAGACCAAACATCAAAACAGACGACATCAAACACTGACGACGCACGATAATGGCGTCGGGCAATGACATCGATGACCTGTGAACAACTACCTCACCGACCTTTCTTGCTTTCTCTCCAACTCCCTCCCCTCCAGGACAAGACTAATAGACATCTACTGGACCGTGGACAGTGTTTAGACAAACATTCATCGGGAGACCGTTACCAGCTTCTTAAGCTCTCGACCACCGAATTCCTTAATCGGAGTCCAACCACCACCCACAGCAGAAGAAGAGCTCCAGCTTCCTCGTGAGAACCGCGTAACACTGGCACAATTACGTTCTGGATATTGCAACCGGTTAGACTCCTACTTATCCAGAATTGACCACGATATACCCCCTATAGGTATGTCCGGCATGGGAAGACACCCCGCACGACACTAACCAACTTTTCACATATCCTTTAAACGTCATCTCACTCATCTAACACCCCCCTCCCAAATCTGTCGAAACAGCATGTTTCCTGGGCCTACCTTTAGATGGGCCAGACGAAGACGACCGGTAATATACCCTACACTGACGGGGCTTCTATTACTGATACCACAACAACAATAACGAAAATGACCGATAAATCTGAAAAATGGCGATCATTAAATGGTTTTGTAGCGCGCATCATGAAGACACTGCACGATGAAGAATAGGTCCGAAAGGCGAACGTGCGCCATCTGCAGCTTGATCGCCAGGCTGATAGAACTTCTGAAGGGTCATCACAAGACGAACACCATACAGATTCTAGTGAATGACAGAGACTAACTGATTTGAATTTTTGCGGGAGGCTTTCGACGCCTTCCTCCTACTGAAAAAATGGAGATAGTCTGTAAAAAAATTTATAAAATATATGTCGATCCCAGCGCCACCAAGCGGACCTTCAACTAACCATGCGAATAAACATTTGCGCCCACCCAGCACCAAATTTTATTAAAATATGTTCTCTGGGTACGAAGTCTATAAGTAACGAGCTGGTAGAACCTTTCGATACCCCCTTTCAATGAATTAATCCCCACATTCCCCTGCACTGGTGCGCTTGTTGCACATTTACATACATAAACCCAAAGCAAATGCACCAAATGTATTGAACGCGCCACAAAAGTTTCACTTCACATTCTCCTGTACTTGTTTCCCCAAAAATCATTACCTAACTTGCCACCCCACCATTATGGGAAGTCGCGCAATAATCACGCCAACCGCAAATTTCTTGCCAGCAACAGCCACAGTCGAAAAACAGCAACAAAACCAACAACATACAATCGAGCTATATTTGCCGTTAATGTGGCAGCAATGACTCCTAGGTAGCAAACGTATACGAAAGCATGCTTTTAATGGCATGCGAGAGGCAATACCCAGGAACGACAACAGGGGGAGCAGTAATGCCAAAGTTACACTCAAAAAACAAAAACGCGCAAAATGCAAAAACCATGAAAACCCAACTTCAAATCGCGTTTAGAGTACAAGGGGAGGAGTGCGCGCCATCTCATTTGCAAAAATCATAGAATTCAATGCAGAAGCAGAGCCATGGCGTTGCATACTTTTTAGCTGTGTGCATTGCGCGCATTTTTCTTAGCACAGCTGAATACAAGGGAATAAGTGAGTGAAAGAATGTTGTGCCAGAAGGGTGGAAGAGTGATTTAGCGTTTAATTAGAGCTCAAAAATTTGCTATAGTGCAGATTTTCGCTACTCCATTTCAGGGGTCGCTTTCAATTTATGCGAAAAGGGAGGCGCTCTAGCTGCTAAAGGGGCTAAAGATATATGGAGTTAAGGCGCTTCGGGTGAAATGCGGCGAATTAACTTTGAAATAGTGGAATTTCGTACGCAGCGCATTGTTATTGGGCAAAAGTAGAGATTAAAGTGTCAAAAGGGCATTCCAAAAAACTGGATTTAATTGTATGAATAAAAGTAGATATATAACCGATTCGTTTGGGAGTGTTTTGAAATCACAAAAGATTAGAGGGAATCTATTTAGAAATAGGAAAAATAGGAGTATGAGAGAGATGTGCATTTACTCTGACTGAGGGATCGACAAATATAATTTATGCAATTAAGCCGATGGCACTTGTATATAGGGAGGATAGATGTGTTATGCGGAATAAGAAACGAGAGGAAAAAGAAGGGTCTTATCGGATCGATACCAACAGTATGGAAAGGACGAGAGAAATATCCACAATATCCAAAATAAGAAATGAGAGAAAAAGATACGTGAATCCGCAGAACCGGAGATGCTGGCCGATAGGAAAACCTTGCGAAATTAATATGAGAAAGTTCGGTGGCTTACAGAAGGTTTCAATATCAGGACATTTTCCCGTAAAAACAAAAATGGCGACTTAGTAACTGACGTTCAAAGCATTTTTAACTTATGGATGAAACACTTCCCACCTCTGTTAGTGGTACCATTCACAGCAGTGTAAACATCCGCTGAAGGTAAATAATTCGATTCGCCAATTGCTGACGATGAGATTGTCATGTCGTTGCTTGACCATGGCGAAGTGAGAATATCAATACGCTAATAAACATCAAAGGCTACTAAACAATGAGGCTAATAAACCACAAAGTCGCGGAAACCGACAGACTGCTGGCTGAGTTATTCAAACAAGGCAGCCATAAGTTGATAAGGTGCTTGCATCAGCTCCTATACAAAATAAGGTCGGGTGAATGTCGTTTGTCGAGTGTAAGCGTGCTCAGGCCAATCCATAAGAAGAGGGATCCTGGTCTCTTATGCTGACGATTGTTCGATAATGGCGTCGGGCAATGATATCGATGGACTGTGCTCCAAAGTAAACGATTACCTCAACAGCTTTTCTTGCTTTTTCACTGCGAAGCGTCTCCAACTTTCCTCCACTAAATCCACGCAATCCTCTTTACCACCTGGACAAAGGAAGGCAAACTACAGCTTAAGGTCAAAGTCGATGACGCACCAACACCGACAGTAAACAACTTCAAAATTTTGTGAGTCACCTTTGATAGTTTCCCTTTCTTTTCTGAGCATACAACAGCAATTACTTACTCCAAAACCGCAACCGCAACAATGGTTGGCCGGTTCTGAGTTACGCTGCGCCTGTCTGGTCGCTAAAACTAGTGATTTGCTGTAATTTAAGCTTCAGCCATGCAAAAATCCTGCAATCAGGACAGCCGCGGGATGCTTCCTAATGTCTCCCCTACAATACCTACACAATGGGGCACTAATGCTTCCCGTGAAGGAGCACAATAGAATGCTCAGCAAACAGTTTCTGCTTAGCTGTTGAATTTGAATTTGAAAAGGTCGAGCCAAGGAGCACCAGGAGATTTGGTGGCTCCTAAAACATTCAGGCTAAAGAGCCCATTGTATTTAAAGCTCTAGAAAGGGGGTAGATAGTCAAGAAGGGAAGCTTAGCTGTTACTGAAGGCTTCACCCCTGTACACACCTGCTACAACCTGAGCTACCTTTTAGACACATCAGAAGGCATCTCTTCAACTATTTTGACGAGAACCATGAGAAAACGAACCTACAACTGCTGGACCAACCAGTATACAGATATACGCTAGGTGACATTCATCGGGAGTCACTTACCACCTTCCTAATCTCTCGACCTCTGAATGCCTTCCAACTCGGATTCCAACTACCACCGTTTGCAGATGAAGAGATTCTAGCAGACTAAACTCCTACCAATCCAGAATCGACGCCGACATACCTAACATAAATCCAGAAAATGAAGTCACTCCTCACTTTACTAACCATCTTTTTATATGCCGCATCAAACCAACTCACCTAACGCCTCTCTCTCTCTCTCTGGACCTAACCTGTCGAAACAACAAATTTACTGGGCTTACCGTTAGGTTAGCTAGACCAAGATGGCCGGTAACTACGTTGCGTTGACCGAGTTTAGTAACCTGCTACAACAACAGCAACAAGAGTGATCCTGCAACCTGCGCAACCTATTGCGGAATTAGGTTTTTGAGCGCCGCATTTAAAGTCTTATCGAGCGCATAGGGTGACTGGTTGAAGCTCTCCATCAAACAAATGATTAGGTCCTATCAATGGGACTTTAAGCCTGGAAAATCTACAATCGAACGTCTCGTCACCGATTATCAAGACAAGAAAAGGAGTAGCCTATACGTCACGATATCAGAATTTGTTATCCCAGGAAAACTCATATGGCTGTGTTAAATTACGTTAAGGTAATACCAGCAGCCTTGTAATTCAACGGAGAATCTCTCTTGTAAAGAAGTGCTACTTGAGATTAAGTAAGCAATTTAGTATTAAAGTCTCCTCTCGACGAACAGAACTAATACTTTACAAGGCTCTCATCATTCCCGCCCTATCGTATGGCACAGAAGCTTGGACGATGACAATATTCGAAGGAGTGTCCCTTGGACTGTTTGAGTGAAAGATTCTGCGTAAGATTCTTGGACCTTTGCACGTTGGCGAGTGCGAATACCGTAGGCTTTGAAACAATGAGCTGTATGAGCTTTACGACAACATATCGTTTGTATCCATTCGGAGGACATGACTCAGACAATATACTCGCAGCGAATACAGATCCATTCGGAGGACATGGCCCTGCCAACGTAGCCACAGCGAATAAAGATCCAGCTCTGAAAGTATTCAATGCGGTACCAGCTGGTGGTAGCAGAGGAAAAGGAAGACCTCCTCTGCGTTGAAAAGGTAAGGCGGAGAAGGACTTGGTTTCATTTGCGTTTCCAACTGGCGCCGGTTAGCACGAGAAAAAAAATACTGGCGCGCTTTGTGAAAGAAGAAGATGAAGAACTGATGGTGGTTGCAGAGGAAGAGAAAGGCCTCTTTTGGGTGCGAAGATCAAGTGGACAAGGAACTGACTACACGAGGTGTCCGGCTGGCATTCGGTTTGCTCGCCAATCAAGAAGAGAATCTCAAGAACAGATGAACCTAATCCGACATGTTTTTCAAATAATACCCCGAGGTGGTTTTGGCTACTTCTACTGAAATAATTAGGCTCAAACTCAACCATAAATTGGCTACTTAAAACAAATATTTCTCCAAAAGAATTGGTTCGCTAGTTGGCTATCGGATAGAGATATTTGAAAAAATTGTATTTGTGATCTTTTTGAATTCAAAATCAGAATGTGTGTTAATTGCATGGAAAAATAATAGTAACACCAACCGCCCTTTTAAAAACAAACAAAATATTCCTTTACTCGAATGTTATTGCAAAAATGAAAAATTTTGTTTGCAGCAGCCACTCAGAAAACTCAAAAAACCAAGAACAAGAAAGACTAACAATTTATCCCTCCTAAACACAACAACAATCCAAAACAAAATTACAAATATACCTGAAAGCAACTCCTAAACAAACACGCCAGCTTTGCTGTCCAAAGCTTTATCGCAGTTGCCACTTGAAATGGAACTTTTGCCTTTCAAATTTCTTTCCAGATATGCTGGCTTTTCTCCAGATCTGATTGCATATTTTTTTTCGCATCTACCAGCCGAGTTTATTCGGCGTGTGTAGTTTTTTTTTTTTGTTGGCTTATGGTGTCCAATATTGTCAACCATGCCAGCCAAAAAGTATGCCACACTAAGGGCGTTTCGAGTGCCACTCTTTGGCGTCACAAGCTGACACGCGCAGACTTTGCGCAAAGCTTTGTGCAAGAGCACAGGTGGGTGAAACAAAAAACTGACAGCTGTGGAAATAACTTAACTGTGCTCTCGAATGGTTAAATATTTTCTGCAGCAAAATGCGTATGCGTGGCATGTGAAAGGGTAGGCGCAATTTAATGCAGGCATAAAGTAAGGCGCATGAGCACGGGATTGAAAGGGAAATACTTTTTCCGGTAGTGGCAGGTAACACATATTCTAAACTTTGTCTGTCAAAGTTCTGTCCTTGGTCCCACGCCACAGTACGCGATGTGTGTTTCCATCCTAAGATTGGTGCTTTCTGTGAACGCAACGCTAGTACGATATACAGACGACTTTCGCACGATTTCTGTTAAGTGTTTGGCAGAGCTCATCCTTCTATTTGTTTCGTGCGTCTTGATGTTGTTTCACCAATGGAGGGACCTACAGTTTTAAGCTGACTTCGAACGGCAAATGGGCAAAAATACACTCCGAGGTTCGCTATTGCCTGCCGATGGGCGACCGCTATTAGAAACAACTATTTCTTCATTTTGGTATTTCACGGAGATTCGAACTTACGTACTCCGAATGGAAGTCACGCATCAACCCATTCCGTAACGACGGCGAAACTTCAGCTAGCAGCGCAGAAAACAGAATCAGTCCTACTGAGCAGACGGACACACGAGCTCATCACGAATGTCAAGATATGGTTACAACGTACATTTTGAGAGGTAGACTTTTACCAAACACAGTTGTTGACTGAACATCATATTGCCTTACCTGCCCGGAAGAGCCCAAAGACGCGAAGCATATTCTATTCCATTGTCCTCAGTTCGCAAGAAGGCGCAAGGAATTAACCCTGGCTTTTGGCATAGAACCGAGTGTATCTGACCTGCAGCTCAGCTGGCGCGTAAGTTTGCTAAGCTGGTGATGCGGTCGCGGAGTGAGCTCGATGAAGAAAGGCGAAGAAGGGAGTGGTTTCAACAGCAGCAGGTAAAGGCTGATAGCTATGACGTCGGAGCCCGTATTCATTTAGAAACAGAGTTCCAGCGTTGGTCGAAAGGAGACGAACTTACGACAATCCCAGACGACTGAGTTTATCACTCACGACTAAATCATGCAGTGACAAGACGGTATTGGACATGATATTACCACATTTTCGATGCTCCTTCCGATCCTACCTAGAGTGGAAGCAATTGAGGATTGTTCCTATTGTGGTCAACATACAAATCAGGGCTCCACCTGGATGCAATGATGCAGTCCCGAAGTCAGCCGAATGAGGTTATTTTGGAGGAGGTTTGTTTCATTGGAAGGGTGCCCTATATATCATTGATGCGACGGTACCAATTGAATACTTCTGACAGTTTTATACTCCTCTCCAGAACAAAATAAAACTCTACTTATTCATGTTTATCTCCATCTCAATCTCCATATTGCTTGGACGAAGAGCAGACGGACGAACATGTGGCCTTTTATTGAAGCAGGTTCATTAAAGAACGCCATTGACCTAGACAGAAAAACTGGTGTGTTTCAGACGCACAATAATCTAGTCGCTCAAATGTTTGAGTCGGATGAAAAATGAAGGGTGGTACAAGCTTTTGCAACACGAATTATCATAGAACTTCACAATATTGTTTGAAGGCGAAGGAATGATGCGAGAAGAACGCGGCCGCAAAAACAACTGCCGCATTGATAAAATGCAGCAGGAGGAACAGCAGACGAATATAACTGACGATTGAGCTTATTGCTCACGACAGCCTCCAGACGTAATTACCAAAACGGGACCCCTGTAGGATCAATCGTCGGGCTTGAAGTGCTTTTAGTGGCGTTAAAGTCTCACACTGACCAAGGCTTTCGATCGCATGGTAGACCCAGACGTGGATGAATAAAACTGGGCCATCCCGAAGTAATGCAGAAAGTAATTTCGGGAAGGGAGTTTTCCCAGAAGAGGAGGAGCGGTTTTAGCGGTTTCAACGCAGTAGACGACAAAAAGAGACACCGCGTTAAAAAAAATATCCATCTTTATCTCTATCTCCATCTCCATCTCCATCTTTATCTCTATCGCTGTCGCTATCTCTATCTTTACCGCTATCTCTATTTCTATCTCTATCTCTCTCTCTATCTCTATGTCTATCTCTGTCTCTATCTCTATCTCTATCTCTATCTCTATCGCTATATCTATATCTATTTCTATCTCTATCTCTATCTCTATCTCTATTCTCATCTCTATCTCCATCTCTACCTCTATCTCTATCTCTATCTCTATCTCTATCTCTATCTCTATCTCTATCTCTATCTCTATCTCTATCTCTATCTCTATCTCTATCTCTATCTCTATCTCTATCTCTATCTCTATCTCTATCTCTATCTCTATCTCTATCGCTATCTCTATCTCTATCTCTATCGCTATCTCTATCTCTATCTCTATCGCTATCTCTATCTCTATTTCTATCTCTATTCTTATCTCTATCTCCATCTCTATCTCTATCTCAATCCAATCTCTATCTCTATCTCTATTTCTATCGCTATCTCTATCTATCTCTGTCTCTATCTTTACCTCCTGTGAATAGTTTTGTGAATAATTTTGCTTATCTACTCCAAGGGATAGCGCTCCTTTAAAACTTGATCATTACATTTGCGCTGCTTAAAGTTTATCAGCAACTTTGCTCCCAAGAGCTGTCACTCTTACTGCGAGTAGCTTGTAACCAAAAAAGGGGAGACTAGTACCTAAAAAGGCGAAAGCAAAAAAAAATTCTTATTAATTTAAAGCAACCAGGTGGCTTTCATGTGGAAATTGGGAAAAAGTAGCAACAGCGATAGCCTGAAGTACACTTGTTCTCGATGATTACTTTTAAGATGATTCTCCAAACGAACAAATGAGAATCGTCCACAGTTGGCTTATTTTCTAAAAGATACATTCCACTTGCATTGCATCTAATAAGTGAGTTGCTTTCCATTTACGAGGATATTTTCTTTTTCATGCTTTTAAAACATCGTTCGTAACTACTCAGAGGCTCGCAAGCGCATAACCAGCGTCACTCGACTGAAATCAGGTCAACATTCATTACTGTCACTTTGCCAAAACGAAAATCTTTTCAATATTTTTTCTCCGTTTTTTCACTTGCATATTTACTTATTTTCTTGTTTTTGACGCGATGGCAAAAACTACCCCGCCTCTCCACTTTTTGCGCATCAGCGCGCGCACACATAGAGACGTGTATATATGAACATGCAAGTATGTATGTATGTATGTAAGTATGTATGTATGTGTGTATGTGTGTGTATGTATGTGTGTATGCATGCATGTAGGTATGCTGCTTACATTTCCGTTCATACAAAATTCACACAAAAGACATCGCGAACCCGCTATACCGCAAACCGCTACACCACAGCATCAACAAGCGCTTTCGAGTTTTTGCCTTATGTTGCAGGTGGCACTAACTATGCACCTAAACATGTACCACACTTCCACACATTGCATGCCGCCATTTTGTCGTGTTATTTCTGGTGTAGCGCTTGTGTGCTCGCTTGCTAGTCACCAATGTTTAGGACGTTGCCTTCAAGCGTGCAATTCAATCGCTTGTGTCTGTGTGTGTGCGTGCTCATGTAAGCGAATGTGTGTTATTAAGCTGCGCTTGTTCATGTCAAGCAATTTCATTTCTGCAAAAGCATTATTATTGCATTTCATTCAAACTACATATATACATACATACGTGCGCCTCCCCTTCATCGCTTCACCAAGAGAGCCACCAAAAATTTCCTTGATTCTGTGCTTGTTTCGTTAGCGAGTGAGGGAAATAGAAAGACAAAGAATGCTGACACTTTTTGTCGATGTGTCGATTAAGGCTCGAGGCGCCAAGTCATTTTTCGCATGCCTTCGCATCCACATACACACGCATACAAACACATTCACTCTCATTGCGAGTGCTGTCAGTTTAGCCGCATGTGCCACATGTGTGACATTCCTTCAAAATGTTGCTATTTTCTGTTTTTAAAATAGCAACAAAAACAAAAATTGCAAATATTTTTGTAGTTACAAGCTGCTATTGCTCGATAGGGTTGAAAATGTCACTTTGCTCCTCAAGCTCCGCAATCAACTGTTGATGCGTAGGAAATATGTACATGCATATGTATGTGTGTGTGTTCATTACTGTTCGTCTATTTCCCTTCGGTTGACATATTCGTATTTGTTTTGCCAAAAATATTCAATTGTATGTTTTGTTTCACCAAATAATCATAAGCACTGAAGCTGGTATGAAAAAACATAAAATGCCGAGAGCTTCGAACCAACAACAGTGAATGGGCTTTGGTGCCTTTAGATTCTTGCACATACTGTAGCGGTACTAAAATATTTTTAAATATTCTACATCATGCATTTGTTAAGGGAATATGGAATTCTTGGACTCCAGAAAAAATTTGGTTTGGGATTCCGAAATTTAAATTTGGGTATCTAAAAAATAAATATCTACAGAAAATTTTACAACATTTAGTAGTACTCTCAGAAAAATATCATATTGCAGCTGTACTACAATATTTAAAAAAATGCTCTTAACATACATTTTTTAGAAACATATGGAATTCCTCGTTTCCCGAAAAACTTAGTTCGGGATCGCGAAATGTTTATTTGGGTATCTGAAAAATATATATCTACAGAACATTTCAGAATATTTAGTAGTACTTTCAGAAAAGTTTCACCGTTCGTGTGCTCGTTTGGTTAATCATTTTTAAATGGAATTCTTGGAATTCTTAAAAAATTTAGTATGGGTATCCAAAATTTAAATTGCGGTTTTTCAAAGTGTAGTCCTTCCTTCTTGCACACATTGCAATATTTTTAAACGCCCTCGAATCATGCATTTTTAGGAAAATATAGGCTTCTCGGACTCCCGAAAAAATTTATGTCGGGATCCCGAAATTTAAATTGTGCAAGTTAAAAAAGCGGTACAGAAATATTTTTAAAAATGATCTTAGAATGCATTTTGACGCGAATATGGAATTTCTGGAATCCCGAAAAAACTTATGTCGGGATTCCGAAATTTAAATTGTGCCATTTCAAAAAACCCGCACTACAATATTTTTAAAAATGCTCTTATCATACATTTTTCAGGAGAATATGGAATTTTTGGACTCCCAAAAAAACCAAGTACGGGATCTCGAAGTTTTAATTTGGAAATCTAAAAAATAAATATCTACAGGAGATTTTACAACATTTAGTAGTACTCTCAGAAATATTTTACCGTTCGGGTTTTCGTCTGGTTAGTAGTTTAAATTTGGAATTTTGGGAATCCCGAAACAATTTAGTTTGGATCCCGAATTTTAAATTGTGGTATTTGAAAAATTCCAAGGTGCAGCCCTTCATTCTTGCACGTTTTGCAGCGGCGCTAGAATATTTTTCAACACGCTCCTATCATGAATTTTTTAGGAGAATATGGAATTCTTAGAGTCCCGAACAAGTTTACATATATACCGTGTACACTCTCCTAACGGACACCTCTTTTAAACGGATATCCCCTGTAAGCGAACATTTTTTCAGTACCGCAAAAGTTTTTAAGGATTGTTTAAAGTTTTCTCTTTTGAGTGGACAAAACTTCCATAACAAAACGCGGACACTTTTTCCGCGCACCAAAAATATTTTAGTTCTTTAAATAAGTGGGCAGCTTAAAAACTCTGCTTTGTAGTTATCAAGATCAATAAATTTGTTATATGTTCCTTATTTCATTCAAAAAGCGTGGGAGCAAGTGAGCCCATAGACAGTGAAAAGTTGTTTAAGGGAAGCTGACTTTGAGAAAAGAAACTTCCTTAATGGCGATAGGACGGTTATACAGCAGAAGATGAGCCTCCACTATCGGCAGTTGCTTAATTCACCAATATTATTAGTCTAGCTCAGAAAAAAATTCAAGTTGACGTCGAAATTGTATTATTTTCGGTAATCAAATCTTCATAAATGATGAAGAAACATAAAATATCAATACTGAGGAGGTGCCAAATCTCGCTGGTCAAATCTTCTGAAGATGAACTAGAAAATGAGATTGATGACTAATTCACTGCTTATAAGGAGGCTCATTTAGCAACGACAAAACTAAACGCTCTTTCCTTATACAGGTATCACTCGACCTCAAAGGCATTGATTTGCTTACTGATCTTCATATATACATACCACCAAGGTATTGAAAACAAAGGAAAAACTCGCCAAACTAAAATTTCTGACTGTTTTAAATGAATTTGAAAACCTTGCATTACAAAATTGGTTTTTTAAATTTGTCGTTTTTTTACAAATTCTGGTTCTTTGTATCTACTCTGGTTTCGGAAATAAAACTGATTAAATATTAAAGATCAGTCACAAATGAGTTTAACTTTTTTTGCACTTTCCTCATTAGCCGACGCCTTCCATAAGAGGACAAATTTTTCAGTCCTTAAGCGAGTGTGCACTGTAATTGCGTCGGACAAACCCTTTTTATTTTTCGACATGGTCTCTTTTAGGCTTCTAGTGTCAAATCGAATATGGCTGGTCTTGTTGGTATTCTTTCCAAGTCGCCGTTCCCAAGCCACTCTAAATACCATCTTGGTCACGAAAATTTTTCCTAACTCTTAAAAGAATGCCAAGACCAGTCCGATAAAGAAGGCGAATGCCGACCATCGGCCGATTGCAATATTGCCATTTTTGCTTAAATTTTTCGCACGTGGCATGCATTGTCAGCTAAACTCCCTTCTGAGTAGCAACACCGTGGTCAACCTTTTGTAGGGTGGATTAGATGCAATAGGAGCAGCGCTATGGCGCTCTTAAAAGTTTTCGGACAATATTAGACTTTATATTGGCAAAAACTATGTGAATTTTCTCACTTTGCCAAAGCATTTGACTCTGTAGGCCATACAGTTTTGACCTTAAAACTCAAAAACTTATCTAGAATATGCAATTTAACTGAGGCGATACAATTTTTTGCAATACTCAAAAAGTAAATTCAATATAATTCGAGATCTCATCAAGTTCGCAAAGTGTATGAGCAAGTGGGGCATTGCGCGCCTACTTTGTTCTAAAACTACTTTTATAGAAAGGTTTTATTTTACATAAAGATCAAGCAGATCTGGGAATCGAGAAGATAATACAGAGTACACTCTCTCTTAAGCGGGCACCTAAGGGACTTAAAATTTTGTCCGTTTATGTGAGGTGTCGGCTTATGAGAAAAGTGTAAAAAAGGTTTATATTATATTATGGGAGCATATCTCTTAACGAGGTGGCTAAAGGTAACATGAGTTTCCGGCCATTGAGACATCGATGCGATTGCATATCCTTACAGACATTTAAGCTACTTATCTTTGAGGAAATTGTAAGAGCAGCGAATGAAAGATGGCGTAATGCAACCACCTGCTGAATCCCCCGACAATTGTGGCCTACTCTCTATATTAAGCGCACAGAATTTCTATTAAGCCAAAATACGCACAGTCTTAGCTCACTGATTTCAGTTATAACGGGGCACTGTCTAATAGTTAGGCACGCCCAGAGGATGGCTATGCGCAAACACATGACTTCTGCAGAAGTTGTCAAAATGAGAAAGAGGATGGGTGATACGATCTTTCAACTTCTGTGTCATTGTCCTGCTCTATCCAGACGTAGGTTTAGTATTCTAAGTAGACAATTTTTTAATGAATTGGAAGATCTCAGTTCTGCAGAAATCAGGTATATTCTAAACTTTTTGAAAGGACACACTGGTTTTAGGAAAGAAGAGAGTATGTCCCACAGTGGGCAACCGCTTCAATCTAATCTAACCTATAGGAAGGTTGCCCGCTCAAGAGCATCGTTTTTTTGTTTAATACTTAAAGATTTGTGGTATGTATTGAAAAAAGTGCCCGCCTATGAGAGGTGTCCGTTATATTAGGAGAAAGTACACTGTAAAGGGTGGTTAAATTTCAAGGGCCGATGCTGAATGTAAACCACACCTAAGCGTCAAGCTTCTTCCTCCATTTCATTTGACATTTTTCAATTTCAGACTAACTCAATTTGAACCAGGAAAAGATACACAATCGAGCAACGCGCTAAAGTTATTCAGGCTTATTATAAAAACGGGCGTTGAAATCAAAATGCACATTGCGCACTTCATCTTCATAATCCAAGAGTGATTGCCGAAAAACCAATGCACCCACAAAGAGTGACTGTTTGGTGCGGTTTATGGGCCGGCGGCATCATTGGGCCGTATTTTTTCCAAAATGAGGCCGGACAGGCAGTTACTGTGAATAGTGTTCGCTATCGTGAGATGATAACGAACTTTTTATTGCCCGAATTGGAAGATGTGGATGTGGACGATATGTGGTTTCAACAGGACGGTGCCACTTGTCACACAGCTAACGAAACAATGGTTCTTTTGCGCGAAAAATTTGATGGCCGAATAATCTCACGTCGCTCAATTGGCCGCCAAGATCATGCGATTTGACACCGTTGGGCTTCTTTGAAAGAAAAGGTGTACGTCGACAGCAACAATTCAAGAGCTAAAGGATGAGATAATTCGGCACATTAATGGCATAGAACCTCAATTATGCCTCAGAGTCATTGAACATTTGGGCCACTGGGTGGAGTTGTGCCGCCGAGGCCGCGGCGGCCATTTGGACGATATTTTGTTCCAAAGATCCGAACAGTTGGTTTTGTCCTTAATAATACCAAACAAAATTTTCGGAATCTCGAAATTTTAAATGTATTTCGTACACGGTAGAGTAGTCGGTCGAAAATCCATAATATATGGGTGGCCTGAAATCCATATATTTATCGGGATCTCGAAAAATGTATGTATTTGTGTTTTGGGACTGATGTATAGTTGATCAATAGGCCATAAAATATCGATAACCTGAAATGCATGTATTTTTTGAGATTTCGAAATTTTCTCTTTTGTTCTGGATCTCGAAAAATGTATATGGATGTATTTCCGGATTATGTACAGTTGGTCAAAAAGCCATAAAATATCGATAACCCGAAATTCATATATTTTTCGAGACTCCGAAATTTTCTGTTTTGTTCGGGATCCCGAAAAATTCATGCATATGTATTTCGGGACTATGCGCAGTTGGCCAATAAACCATAAAATATTGATAACCTGAAATTCATATATATTTCCTGATCCCGAAATTTTTTTTTTTGTTCAAGATCCCGAAAAATGTATACGTATTGCGTACACGGTACATCAGCCGGCCAAAAAGCCATAAAATATAGGTATCCCGAAATTCATCTGCAAAAATATACATATAAGTATGATACGCCCTACTTGGTCCGCAATCGGTCAATACAAAATTAAATATTCCTATTCCGGAATGTACAAATTTTTAATTAGTCGATATGCCAAAGCTTAAAAGCATTCTATGGCATTAGAAATACATATAAATCGTAGTCCCGCCATGTGGTAGAAAATATTTTCCATATGCCAAATACCACATCTCGCAAACCATTTCGATGCTGAATGTTTTTACACCTATACACCATAAATACATGCGCACCTTCGAACGAAGCGGCTACTTGCTCCAACATATATGCAGACATACATATATACATATATACGTATATACAAGTACGACCGACCTGTCTGCTGCTTGCTCTTTGCCGTTCCTGCGTACAAATAAGCACTTTCCCCTTTGGAAATGAACTTTCTTGCTTCCAGGAAATTACCTCAAAACCAAACGCACACAAACTAAAAACGAAAATGCATAAGAGTATAAAAGGTATAATAGAAAATACATTAAAAAAAAAAAAAAACAGAAATGTAGGTAATGTGCACACAACTTTTTGTGTTACCATTTCTAACTTTTCAAATTTCAATTTTCTGTTTTCTGAATGTAATTAAATATTACAAAATCTACGCTACTCGACATGACAGGACTGGACTGGACTGGAAACTGCAACTATTTTGTGAATGCGACCAGCCGCGAGTTGTATGCATGCAAGCGTATTTATATTTTCGTATATTTATATATGAGTGTGTATGTATGAGTGCTGAGTACTCAGCCGCACATTGTGTTGTAGTTGTTGTATGGCCCGAGTAACCTCTAGCGACTTTTGCGAGAAATATTCAGTAAACACAGCGACACTTGAGAAGCTGCATAATTTTCACTTTAAAACTTTCATAACAACGGTTGGACAGGCCGAAGAACCGTTAAAGCAAAAATTAAAAAAGAAGTAGCAAAAATAACAACAAGCGAAAAAGGACCATAATGTTGGCAAGGAAAAAGTGTGGCTATGCGCGCGTAAACGCCCCGTTGCTTGGACATATCTTGAGCGGCAACGCAAATGACAGTACCGGCACTGGCTAAAGCAAGCTGGAGCAGCAGTCGAGCTAACAAAGCAAATGGAGGCGGTAACAGTAACGATGACAGTGCAAGCGCAAACACAAATGGAGAAAGAAAAAATGCACGCATACATGCACACTTAAGCTCACATAATTAAGCCATTTCATATATTTCTACAATAGTATTCGCAATATTTTTCATGGCACATTTTTTTCGTAAATTTTTTATAAAAATGTAATTGATTGTGGATGAAAAACCTCGAAAATTAGAGATCCAAATATAGTAAAAAATTTACAAAATTAAAAAAAAATTTACAACATAATTCTCAACTTTTTAATCCAAATCGCTAGTCCGCATGTTCGGGAGTTTTTCGTATGTAAGAAAGTGCGCAACACTTCAGCGAAAAAAAATTGTCAAAAATCAATGCGATTTTTGAGCGGCTTCAAAATTACACTTTGTTAGACTAAAATTTAATGCGCTATAAAACTGCATACTGACAAGTTTTTTAAAAATTCTGATTAAAGAGTTAAAAATGGGTTATTAAAATTTTTGAAATTTGTTAAATTTTTGTAAATTTTTTAAGAATATAATTAATTGCGTAAGAAAAACCTCGTAAATTAGAGGTCGAAACTTTGCAAGAAATCCACAAAAATTAAAAAAAAAATGTGCAACAAAGTTTTCTACTTTTTTATTCAAATCTTTAGAACGCAAATACGAAAGTCCTTTGAAGGGGAAAAATGCTGAGCATCTTTTGAAAACAAAAAAAATTGTCAAAATCAACGCGACTTTTGAGCGACCTTAAACTTGCACCTTGAAATGATAAAATTGCATGCGCTATAAAACTGCATACTGAGTTTTCTTAGTTTCTTAAAAATTCTGATTAAGAAGTTTAAAATTTTTTACCCAAACTTATGAAATTTGTTACATTTTAGAAAATTTTGTAAAAATATAATTCAATGCATAAGAAAAACCTCGTAAATTAGAGGTCGAAACTTTATACAAAATGCACAAAAATTAAAAAAAAAATATACAAGAGAGCTTCTTACTTTTTCATCTAAATCTTTATATCGCATGTACGGAAGTCCTTTGTAGGAAAAAAAGTGCTGAACATCACATGACAAAAAAAATTGTCAAAAATCCGCACGATTTTTGAGCGACTTCAAACTTGCACTTTGATAGACTAAAATTCAATGAGCTATAAAACTAAAAAATTCTGATTAAAAAATTTAAAAATTTGTTATCAAGATTTCTCCAATTTGTTAAATTTTTGTAAATTTTATATAGAGTTTGGCGCAAGGTTTTTTGTTTCCTTCTTTTTTTGTCTGGACAGCTATCACGTATCATACTCAGACAACATTAAGTTCACTGTACTGCACTCGAGATCCCTGCTTAATTTTCTTTAAATCTACCCGACCTCCGAAGAAATCTGAGTAAATCTCATCACACGAGTGCCAAGGAGCCAAGGCTGTCGCTTCTTAACACATCAGTGCTAAAGACCTGTCAAACCTGATTCAAGCGAAGGCCGGGTAGATGCACAGAAAATGGTGCGTCGTCTCATGCACCTCTCCACATGCTGGGCAGAGTACACTGTCTGAGATGTCTATCTTTCCCAGGTGCTGCGCCCATAGACAGTGACCCGTCATCAGTCCAACCAGCTGTCTGCAGTCCCTTCTGCTTAATGATGGGAGGGTCTGCCACAGAAGGATCTACGACATGGCGAGTTAAATCATTTTGCTCCATCTGCAGCCTCTCTCTCAGCCTGCCAAGCTGGTTTCTGGAGCATTCTTATGCTATACAAACTAATAAACTACATTTTTATAAAAAAATTTAGCATTTAAAATATTGCGAATATTTAAAAACAAAAAAATTAAGTGACTTAATTATGTGAGCACAAGTGTATATAAAATGGAGAGCAGCACACTTTATTCACTGTAACGGAAAAATGAAAATTCACGCTACCCCAAACAAGTACAAACAAATGGCACAACGGCGCTGCAAAATATCAGCGAACAAGCAAAGGAGGTGTGCGGGTAGCTAGCAGGTAGCTGGCTGGCTGGTTGCCTGACTGCTATACGGCCCAGCAACTGCTTTGACAAGCAACAATCGAAAGTTCCGGACATGGAGCAGTGCGGTGCCACAACAGAGCCTTCAGCGACCTGTGCTGAGCCCGACCGGACCGGACCTGGTTGCTGCATGTTGACGTTACTTTCAAGTGCCTTCCTGTTTTATACACTTTTTGGTGCACTCTTCTGTTCCTCCTTTTGCCTTTTACCTTATTTTCGATAATCTTTTTCTTTTATTTTCAGCTTTGTTTTCCATGCGGACGCCTTTGTTAACCTATTTCTACTTCCTTTTTTATGATGCTGCTGCTGCGGCAGCACACCCGCTGCGGCACTTGGCATACTGCCGGCACAACACTCGTTGCCCCACTTGACACACACCAAATGCGACTGACGGTGATGTGCGTATTGTTGTTGTAACTACTACTACTACGAGTATAGTTTATATAAAACTTGACTTGGCTACTCACCTGGCACCGACGAGCAGACTGTTGCCATCCTTTGTGACAAGCTTAAAATGATCCACGACACTTTCGTTTCCGAGAAATTTCAGCACATCTTCAGGACCTGCAAATACAAGCGGCGGCGTGGACAAAAGAGAAAGTGATAGAATTAGTAAAAGAAAAAAAAATGAAACGAAACTAGAATAGCAAAGATAAATAGTATATAATAGTTATGTATGTATGTGTGTGTGTGTGTGTGTGTGTGTGTGCGAGGGTAAACGCAGTGTGAACAAAAGCGTTTGTGAAGAGCGTTTCCATTTGGCACACAGCAATTCTTAATTAGGCAATTTAAATTTAACAAAAGCAATGAGGCACTGCGCCATGGCGTCGCTTGTGGCCAGCGGAGTAGGAGGCCATAGGCCAAGGAGAACAGTGCATGTCGCAAATTGGACATTACGGCGTAGGGAGAGAGAGATGAAGAATTAAAAAGCTAGAGAGAGCGAGAGAGAGGGAAAGGGGGCAATGTGGATACTAGTTGATAGACAGAGGACTTGTGGTGAAAGGAAAATAATACAATCGCTGCGTCAGAGTGTGCACAGGAAACGGAGGCACAGAATTGCGTGACAATAGGGCAATTTACTGGCTGAAAAGTCACAAGCTTTAATGACGCTGCAGGTGTATGAAAAAGCGAATACGGCTACGGAAAGTGTTGGCGTGAGCGGAAACAGCGAGGGAGAATTTTTGTAGCTTGAACTCATTAAATATTGATGGATAGAAAAAACAATGGAAACCCATGCAGCATAGCTACGGTACGTATGTATGTACATATTGTTGGAAAGTATTGAAAGTGACACACACAGCTTAACAATTAAAAAACAAAAAAAATGTTACTCAACACGAACAAACGCTAATAATCCTGAATGAGGATGTCTCCAGGATCTACATTGCCGAAGACAGTCCCAGTTCAGAGGGTTAAAGCTTACAAAAAAAAAAAAAGAATAATTGGCGCGTACAATTCTGATAGGTGTTTCGCCGAGCTCCTCATCCTATTTGAGGCGGGGCAGTTTTAAGCCGGCTCCGAACGACAGATATTTTTTATGAGGAGCTTTTTCATGGCAGTAATTCACTCGGGGCTTGCTATTGCCTACCGAGGGGCAGAGATTCGAACCAACATACTCCGAATTCTGAATGGTAGTCACGCGATGGAATGATAAGCTGGATAAGCTTATGAAGACATAGCCGTAGCGCAGCGAAAAAAGATCCAGCGACTACGTTAGCTGGGTCATGTAGTCCGCATGGATACAAATGCTTTGGCTCTGAAAGTATTCGATGCGGTACCAGCTGGTGGTAGCAGAGGAAGACCAAGGCCTCCTTTGCGTTGGAAAGATCAGATGGAGAAGAACTTAGTTGTACCTACAGAAACTGGCGCCGGTTAGCAAGAGAAAGAAATAGCTGTCACGCTTTGTTAAAATCGGCCAAAATCGCGTAAGTGGTTATCGCGCCAATTAAGTAGAAGAAGAACTCACGCACCAAGCCATTAAGCAACGGAGGCCGCCAAAAGTTTCCAAAAGGTTATATTATTATTATTATTATTATTAATTTCGAGTTTTTCTTTAAGAGCTTGAGCACTTAGGATAGGCGAGGTTTTTGTGGCAGTCAGTTTGAAATAGCCAACTCACTTAGACCACCCAGGTCCGTTGTGGTACCTTTGTGTAGCACGAGAATCTGTGTTAATTCATCCTGGAATTATTTAGCTTCTCTTATGAAGCGTGGGAAAGGTTTAATCCCAACACCGGTAGTTCCGTAAGAGAGTCAGAAGAGTATTTTCCTAACAACCTGACTCTACTTCTAGCTAAGGCTGGACAATTACCGGGGAAGTGTTCTACTGCTTCTTCCTCTTCTTCGACTCTACAACTTCTGCAGTATTCATGCGAAAATATTCCTCGCCTCGAAAATTGCCTACCTAACAGCCAATGGGCGGTGACACTAGTTGTTCTCTCTCTAGAGATTGAGCAATACTCCTCACCTTTTCTTATCTGTTTCGGCCATGACCTATTGGCCCCTTCGAGAATATAATTTTTTAAGCTGAATTTGCAAGTTGCCTTAGGTGTTCCAATAATGCCTCTGCTTTCAAGCAGTGGAAGATTAGTAAGATTTCTGGCTAGCTCATCGGTCTTGCGCTTTTCTTCAACATCTCTTAGTCCCGGAGTCGATATAAGGCTGACTTTGAAGACAGTGCTAATAGCATTTAGAGCTGCTTCGGAATTTAAAATGATAATGAAAAAACTGAAATTTTGTTGGAATGCATTTTTTTTATTATAATCTAATTTCATCAAATTTATTTTTTGAATTCGATATCCGACATACCGCTTCTAAAAATTTTAATTTATTGAAAAAAGGAGACGGCAATGAACTTCACAGGACGAACATATTTTATTGACTTTCAGAACATAGGACTAAGTTACAATTTTCCGAAGATTCCTAACGTACTAAATCCGACTCTAACCTCAAAAAAGGTGCAGAACTTATTTGTCGTTACTTAATTTCTTTCTTTGAATTGCGTTATAGAATAGATATGAATCTAAGCCTGTAAATTTAAACGATATCTCGGGGGCTAGTGTCGAATTTTTGCATATCAAAATGAATTTAAATGGAAGGTGGAGGGTTTTATTTTGAAGTGCTGTTACGACTCTAATGATCATAATGGTATAGATACATGTAACCTGAAATATTGCCAATATTTGATCTTTTGTATCTTTAACACAGATTACTCTGGAAACTTGTCATTCTTGGGGTATTTTAAGTCTAAATTCTTATTCAGCCCGTCCAAAACCTTAAGAAAATTATGTTTTGGTTATTGGTTCAAAATTTGTGTGTCAGTCGCTTGTAAATGTTCAGATGTATATAATGTTTCAAGTCTTCTTGGGCTTGCATATAAAAAAGGGATGTAAAAATCTAAAAGCTTCATCATCCGATTTGTTCTGACCGTCGGTTAGGTTAGGTTAGGGGAAGTTGATGCAAGTGTAGCTATCTTTTCAGACAGTCAAGCAGCTATAAAGGCCTTAGACTCCAATTCCATTTCATCCAAACTGGTCTTACAGTGTAGAGGACAGCTGGAATTGCTTAGTCATTGGCTTGAAATCACTCTGATATGGGTACCCGGTCATAGGAACATACAAGGTAATGAGATAGCGGATGAGCTAGGAAGGAAAGATTCGACACTAGACTTAGCAGAGGCGGTGGCAGCCTCCACCACATTAAAAACATCCATTGCTTCACACTATCCTGCTTTATCCCGAAAGACGATCGAAGCAATGACCGTCGTACAAAATCCAAAGGACGAATCACTTGTTAAGATGTTCTCGACCAAACATTTCAATCCCATCTGCAGAAGCTGTGAAGGAAAGAGGTGAAGAAAAGTCTTTTCCACTGCTGATGTGAATGCCCAGGGCTAGCTAGGGCTCGCTAGGGTCTGACTTAGAAGAAAAAAGAAAAAAAAACATCATCACACGAGGACAGTGGTAGTAAAACGGTGCTGGTCACTAATTAGGATTAGAGATAGTAATCAGTAGAGATACTAAACCCCTTCAACAACAAAACTATACCAACAGGTTAGGTTAGGTATATCCGGCTGATCTGAATAGAGCTCACATAGGCCACAAGGGTTCGTAGTGCTACCTGTTCTGTTCGGATTTACATACAGTGACACTTTTGTCAGCAATATCCTTCAGAGATGAAAACTATACCGATCCCAGGCAGTCATCTCGAATTCTGTTTAGAACAGGGCAGTGACAAAGGAGATATTCTAAAGTGCCACTTTCTTCTTCGCATATGCGTGATATGAAGTGAGAAAAAGTGTGGAAGGCTTCATGATTTTGTGTGTCGTCTTTGCGCAAGGTAAAGTATTTAAGGGGGGACCCTCATTTATCGGGTCAAAAAAATCGATTTTTTGGAAATAATTTTAATCTATTCTACAACTATTTAAGAATATACTTTCAAAATTTCAAGTCGATATCTGTATTTTTGAAGGAGTGACAAAATTTTTAACAGGACGCGACGGGTGGCCTGATCGCCTGTATCCAAAACTTTAAACGCGTTTTTCTCGAAACATCATTTTTCGATTTTGTGTACACAATTGAGAACGCTGTATTGAACCAATCAGGCTTTACAATAGCTCATTTTAAAGATAATTAAATTGTTTTCAATGTGACATTAAGTGTTTTTTTAAAAAAAAAGATTTTCATATTTTTTTGTAATTTTAAAGTCAATTTTTATGCATGAAAAATCACTTTTAACATAAAACTGGGTAAAAAATATCAATTTCGACATTTTTTTTTTTAAATCAAAATGTCACATCGAAGGTATTATCCTAAAGTTTTAAAAAAAATTTGGTTTTTTTATTTCAGAAAAAAATTCAGAGCGCTAGAATGTACACAGATAGAATGAGGTGCCATGGACGAGGTGTATATTTCCATACTTAAAATGTTTTTTTTCTTCTCCGAAAATTTTTGTAGACAGTCAAGACATTTATTAAAGTACTTTATGAATTACAAAACCTTTGAAGTTATTTTACCTGAGAAAAAATTCCCAAAAATGATGCATTTTTCGACCGTCTAAATGAGGGTCCCCCCTTAAGTGATCTTGAAAGCCAAACCACCAGTTAACTTTACTATTTCCACCCTGTTGCCGAACTTCTTGACAGAATAAATGAAGCAAACGATCCGAAAATTTTGCTGTGCTTCCACAAGATCTCAACGAAGGCTGTGCGTTGGCGTTTTATAGTACGTCAAATGCAGCATCACAAAAATGATAGATTTACCAAGCTTTCTCTTTAACTATGGTGAAAAAGAAGGTGAACTTGGGCTGCCTCGTCACGGGAATCAGCAGCCGAATTCTGAACGATCATTTCAGATGTATTCGAACACACTCGTCCAATCAGGCGTTGTTCCGCCAGCAACGAAGTGTCATTAGTTGATTTGTTTTGTAAACACATCCCAAGTGACGTCAGCCCACTCTCTGATTAAGTCAAATTCACTCAGAGCCGAATAGTGGACTGCTAAAGAGCACAATTCTAAAAATCTTTTCACCAGGGCAGCAGTATACTGTTGGACCAACAATTTTGCTCGATAGATCTTGCGCTGCGCAACTTCTTTCTGTTTCCTAAGATGTGTCTTCCAATCGAAGGAAGACAATTTTAGTCCGTTTAAGCTAAGAAAATGAAACTGACGGGCGTACCCAAGTAGTGATCTGAAGAAAACGTAACTCTCGATCAATCGACGAACGTTTTTGTTGTTGTAACAGCATCAGATATTTTCTATCATTTTTGAGGAATACTGCTAAAGTGGCAGTCCTTGGCTGGATGTTATTCCGAGTTCATCCGGTAACTTAAAAAGGACTGTAAAGGGACCGGCAAATGATGAAAGGCATAGAACTTTGTAGGGATAGAAGAGATACTGGACTCCTGAAGATGAGAACAAGTGAATGTGAGTGAAATCAAAAAATAAATGTTTTGAAATGGAATGGAGGTTCGCACTTCGAGCATTAGATCTTTTTTGTCCTCTCCTTTTCACAATAACTCATCCAAACTCAGTTCTCCCAATGAAGCTATGAACAATAAACCTTTCAGCATCAGCCTCGCTACTTAATAGACAAACCTACTATGTACTGAGATTACTTTCGGCACATTTGGACTATTTTCATCCATCGCAAGTACTGCCTTTAGTTTCTTGAGAACTTAAAAATCCTAAATTTCAAAAAGTCAGCACCAGTCGTTACTACTATTTGTTTTTTTTTTTTTATTCAACTTATTTTGGTTTCTTGAAATCATTGATAAATTGGGAAGCGCTGCTACTACTTATTGACCAAAGCAAGCGTGTCAATGATTGATTGTCCTGTGTCATTATTTTCACTTCACCACACATTTCGACAAAACCGTTAAGTGCCCGCAGTGGTCCTTGAAATGTGTGGCACGTCGCCATTACCGCCTTTGCGGACTCTCTCTGGGGCACTAAGCGAGGTCAGTAAATGGGAATTTTTTATCACTAGCAAATTTTTCCCAGCACCAGCGTGACGAACAAAGACATTTTGTCAAGTTCTACAATATTTTACACAATTTTTGTACATTTTTTTTCTCCCTCTTTTTGTTTTACAATTTACACACATTGCGTCAGGGTTATAAGCTGCCAGCAAAAGCAAACATTTGTACGCATAAAAAATTTCCGTTTTAACAGCATTGCAGGATTTTACTTTTCTGATCACGTTGGAGGTTCTTTTGTCATTTCCTTAATGTGACGGCGGTAACGCGAGCTGGCAAATAACTGCACATAGATTTGTGTGTAGTTACGTACAGTGAGTAACACTGAAAATCAAACAATTCTATATTTTTGTCATATTGGTCACAATAAACAAGGCTTTTTAAGCATTTTTTTTTTCTTGATATTTTCTTACTTATTAGTAGAGTTAGAAAACTTTAAAAAATAAGCAGAAATCATAGTAAACTCCACCTGGTACGCGAAAGGCAAGTAAAAAGTAGTGATAAATAGGTATTTGTAAGAAGCTTAACTATCCTAAGAGCTACCTTGGATACACTGACGAGTTAATATTACAATAGAGAAAAATTACTTAGAAGTTCCCATTACGTACCTCTGCTTCAAGAAATATCTACGAAAGAAATTTTTTGCCGACTTAGTGGGAATTTTCTCTCTTCTCCATATTCTCCAGTTGCAAAGTGGTCCAATCACTCTAACTCGGCCCGAACATCGACTGAAAATGCACACTGCTCCGTGAAGCCATGCACGTCTCATACCGAGGACGACATAAAAATCAAAAAATTGTGCTAACTGAGCGACGAGTGACCATCAAAAATTTAGTTAAAAACACACGGATCTCTTTTGGTAGCATACAAAATATGTAGCCTCAACGAACATTCAACAGAAGGAAGGTTTCCGTGCGTTGAGTACCAAGAATATTAACCGAAGGACACAAGGACAAGCGACTTCGCAGTCTAAAAGCGAATCTTTCAAACTTTCGAAATATGCGGCGACTTTTGCACCAAATTCCTGATATCATCATCAATCAGATCCGTGCGTTGTGACCATGGATGAAACCTGGCTCTATCACTTCTATGCTGAGACGAGACAACAGTTCTTGGCGTGGAAGAAACCTTCATCACCAACCCCTAAAGAGTTTAAGGTTTCAAGCTCTACGGAAAAGCTTAGGACGTTTATTTTTTGGGATGCTGGAGAAAATATCGTGATTAAATATTCAAAAAGAAAAGTTGCTATTACAGACTTACACCAGGAAAATTAAAGAATGAGGTCCCGAAATGCCATGAAAGAAAAAAGACATGGGAAACTGTGAGCGAAAGTAAGAATAAAATTATTATTATTAATTTATTATTCCTTATCCTGCCGGTCTCCTTGCCGCGGGGATGAGACTTAAGTGGTGATTTAACCCCATGCTATGGAGATTAACTTACCACGAACTAAGAGGGTAACTCCATATACGAATTGGGTATCCACCCATCCACGATACGGCGGAATTGGTGGCCACCCAAGTACTATGCGGAGATTACCGTACCGACAAACTGGCAGGAGGCATAAAACGCGTTTCTTTTCCGTAATGTGAAGGCTAACTAAAGATATTTCTGCACGAGGTAACCCACTTTTGGGAAATCCTCCCGTCAAGCAATCGGCGGTTCGGCCATCGGATGTGCAGGCCCGAACCCCACATCCCCTCATAACCGCGTGGGTGTGAGCGATACACCGACGTCGAAGCGATCGGAAGCAACTGAACAAATTGTGGAGGGTGTAGAGATGGCGGACAATCTCTCAGTAGACTCAGATGGATCTCTGGTACCGAGTAAGTCTTTGACAACGCTTAAATCTGGTGCGCATCAGGTAAGTTCCGGTAAAACGAGTGAAGTTATTGGAGATTCTAACGGAGGTGTTGGTCTAGCCGCAAGTCAGATCAAACGAAGAAAACAGAAGGTGAAGAAAGCCGAAGCATTAGCTAAGGCAAGTACTCAAGCTCCTTCAACTTCGACACCTGTAACGGAAACGGGAAAGCGTGGCAGAACAGAGGATTCCTCTGTAACGTTGCACTCTTCCGGAAACAAAACGGGGTCTGTGCCAACGGCCGGGAAGAGGAGAAAGGCAAAGAAGAGGAAAGTCGATAGACGGAAGTCGGAAATGTCTGCATCCTCCACCCAATCCAAGGCAAAGGCTAAGGGACCTCAAATGTTGAATGAAACTCTTCCTTCAACGCCTGGATAATCAATGGCGGTATAGAATCAATGACGGTAGAAACCGTCAAACAAGACGCTCTATTGTCCAAGGGGCAACAAAACTATCGCGCTGACATCGTCGGCATCGTAAAAGTGCAGTGAATGGCTGGAAAAGGAGATAGAAAAAATTCCAGCCTGCGAAAGCAGCAATTACATTCTTGTTGAGAGTAGGAAAAAAAGGCTGGCTGGTACGAGCGAATGTCTGGATTCCGGGTCCTTCCTCTACTTCAATAGAACTCCTCACACGCATCCGTGTTCAAAACAAAGACCTGACACGACTCTCTGCAAATTGCAAAATTCGTGATTTTTTTGGTAGAAATAATCGTTCGAATGAGTCGACAATTGAAAGGTTGGTGAAAAAATGTCAAAAAACTGGTGCTGTCGAAGTCAGAAAGAGGCAGATAGACTAGCAGACCAAAACCAGGACGTTCTGTTGAGAAGATTTGCTGCTGTAGCCGAAAGTATTGCTGAGCAAGCTTCAACTTCGATAGCTCGACAATTTCAATAATTAGACATTCATGAAACGTCGGTTTGGCAGATTTCAACTCTGGACGAGCTCGTGGTGGACATTTAAATTACATAATTCTTCACATATAATTAAGTTAAGTTAGGAGCCGATTTTGAATATAAATAGTGAAGCCTAAACTAATATAAATTTCTATATGTTTTATTTAAAAAAAGTGCGTGTAGCGTAGAACACATAACAGAAGTGAAACTTTCAAGGGCGACAAAGAGAGACGGAGAAACCCGAGAGAGAATGAGAGAGAGAGACCCGAGCGAAAACGAGAGAGAGATAGACCTGAGAGAGAGAGAGAGAGAGAGAGAGAAAGGATATATATCTAAATAAATTCACAACATTTGCAGAGAATACAAATAGGCAAAATTAACAAAAAACGGAGAAGGGTCGACCGGTATAGGTAAACGCTGGACACAAACCGTGGTAACAACGCGCACTACTCCGAGCGTTTATCACCCGCACAAACGCAACGATTCCAAGACCGCAGCAACAGCACAAATTACCGCAAGGCAATACCAATAAATCCGACGCCGGAATGGATAGCATTTTATAGTACGCACAAGCACTAGCCAGGAAACGGAAATATAACGCCAAAAAGTAAGCACCAAAAACAAAACGCCAAAAAAATTGGGACCAAAAAACGTCCCAAATAGTAGGCACCAAGGAAATATAACGCCAAAAAGTAGGCACCAAAAATATATTTCCTGCAAGTTTGCACGAACAAACAAGCGCAAAAAGTAGGCAGTGTTATTTTTCACTAGAAATTAGCAACCACAAGGAAAAACTCAGGAAAAATAGCCTAAAATATATCTAAATATATCTCTCTCACCTTTTCCTCTACGTTATAACTTTTTTCTCTCTCGTGGAACGAAAATGCCCAAAACGTTGCATGGCCTTGAAATTTTACTCGCCGTTCTCGCTCGTCCATCGACGCCTAAGAAGTTTCACCTCAAAAACATCTAAGCACGCCTTTTGAAAGATCTTTTGGCATGATTTTTGTTAGATATGTTGCTTGTGCTTCCTTAACTTTCTTAACTGTAATTTAAACCCGACTTTTTCAAGTTCAGTTATTGTATAAATCGGTACAAAAAAAACTAAAAACAAAAAATTTAATTCAAAAAATTACTTTAACCATTTCATTTATTTGCTGCAATATGAAAACTATATTCCAGCGTATGACTTTCCCTGTGACTCACTGTATGTCACTTTGGAAATGGAGTTTACTTTCGTATGTAGTTGCATGCGTGTATTCAGCTTCCTTTTCCCATGTGTGTTTGCCTTGGTGCATGTACGAGTATGTTTGCGTAACACAATCCAATCCACGGAACGAAACGTAGTCCACATGAGTAGGTACCACCACCGCCTGCCTTCACATTCACATTCCGCTCGAATGTCTTCCCAACGGACTTTGGCTGGTGTTATGATTCGAAATTTGCTCTCACTGTGTCTCCTTTTGGTGCCATTTGCTGGCTTGCCACCATTTCTATGCGACACTTAAATAAGCGGCAAAACGGCGGAAGGTGATGAAATATGGCAAATTGTGTGTATGTAGTTGTTATTGGTGTATTACGAATTCGGTTCGACGGCAAGTTCGACATGCCAAGCGATTGGCATAAGCGCCCAGCACAACACCAAGTTGCTGAATGCAAACACGAGTATAATTCGAAATGTGGCAGCATTTATCACAAACAAAATTGGAAGCGCCGGAAGCGAGGGGGACAATTTGTAGGCGACTCGTAACCTTCTACTTGATCTGAAGTTAAGCAGCATTGTGATGTGTCGTAAGTCATTTCACTGAGTGTACAAGTGTGTATTAGTGTTGGTGCGTTTGAGATGGCGCACATTAAGGTGGTTTTGTGTGACGGAAAAGATGCGGTTATAAAATTGTGGAACGGAAATTAACAGCAAAACGTTGAATCATGCAAATGCTTTTGAGACGCCGATTTGGCAATAAAATGAAAAGAATAAAGTGAATAAGTCAAATGAAATTACAAATCTTGAATTCTTCTAACCGCACTTAAAAGTCACCAAAAGTCATGTATGCATGTGTGTGTATGTGTGTATGTATATTGGTTTCTGCAGGGAAGGCGTTAAAGTACGTAAATACTAAGTGGAAAGGGTATTTATTTAGCCAATTTCAAATATTAGAAGTATCGCTCAAAAATGATAGATTACGACGGCCGTAAAAGCATTCCCTTGAACTTGCCACAAGTCTCTACAACCACTTAAATGGAATTAGGCTCAGCAAAGTTTCAACTAAATATTTGTTGTTAGTACTTTTAGTACGATAAGAAAAGGATTTTGAATAGTGAGCAAGATTAACAAAAATTAGTTTTATAAAAATATTTGCAATATTGCATTGGGGAATGAGTTCATAGCATTTTTATATTTTCTTTTATTTTACAGCGATTTGATTGCTGTTTGGTTTCTGCTCTACAAAACTATGTTAATTCTTTTCTTAAGTCATTTAAAGTTTTTTTATTGTAGTTTTGAGGCTTATTTCATTCCCAGGAGGCAAAAATCGAAAAATTTCGCCAGCTGCTCTTCTTTGCTTTTCATGGAGGTCAAAAAGCTGCCAAAACAGCCCGGGACATTTGCGACGTGTATGGAGAAGGTGTCATAGGCGAGTCTACAGCACGAAAATGGTTTGCAGAGTTCAAAAATGGCAACTTTCACATCAATGACACGTCCCGCAGCAGAAGGCCTCCTGAATTCGATGAAGAACGTTTCAAATCGCTTTTGAAGGAGAAGGGTCACCAAACCAGTTGTGAATTGGAGAGCAAAATGAACTGCGATCATAAAACGATTCTCAATCACTTTCCTTCAATGGAGCTTACAAAAAAAATTGGGAGCCTGGGTGCCTCACGAGCTCTACGAAAAAAAAACAAAGTAAGTCGCCTTCAAATTGCTTCTCAGCATCTCGTCCACCATCAAGCATTGCGCTCATGAACAACGCTTTTTGTAACGAATCGTCACGGGAGATGAGAAATGGTGCCTATACATCAATATGAAGCAAAGAAAGGAGTGAGTGGAACCAGGAGATATGCGAAAGTGAACAGTCAAGCCGGATCGTCATCCCAAGAAAATCATGATATGTGTTTGGTGGGACTTGAAGGGCATGGTACACTGGTGAATGCTTCTTCGGAAGTCTTCTAGTAATATTTTTAGTCTGCACATAACTTTAAAGAGTATTCAAAAAGTCCAAATTTCTATCAAAATCGAAGTTTATATTATATCCATTTTCATTTCGGGTAAACTGTGCATCCTATTGGGTATTTTTTTTTAATTATTTGCTCGTGCACCGGCTGGCGGCGCAAAGTGCTGAAAGAAATAAATTCCTTTGGGTTCGTTTCCTGGCTTTAAGCAGCGGCCATGTCAGCGAGTCGCCAGCTGTCGTTAACTCATCGTCCAGGTTTCGTTTTCAAATTCCTTTATGTCGACCTCCAAGGCGTGAGTCATGTAGATGCCAGTCGAAACACATTCTGCTGATATCAGAAAGCAAATTTTCACAAAGCAGGAGCAATTCATCTGTACTTACGCTCGCGAATGTTAATTTCAAGTGGCTTTTGCCTGCCCCGGCTGAGGAGCTCATCATTTGGCACTCAGTTATCGGGCCACCATACGCGCAGGTCGACTCTCAGGTAGCAATTTATGAAGGTCGCAAGCTTTTTTGTTGTTGCAACGGACATCAACCGCAGCCTATGTTTAACAGCCATATAGGAGTAGCTATTTTATGTTAGCTTTATTTTCGTGGTTACGTCTGAAGCGGAATTAGCAAGGAGATGGAGCCTAGCCTGAGCCTTTCTTGCAGTCTGAGCAGGTGTGGGGAATATATTACCTTTCAGTCACCAGGGTCCATCATAACTTTGTTTTTCTTTTTTTTTTTGTTTTAGTTGTATAGCCAAACCACAGAATTATTTCCTTACGTCTTTCTTCGGTGCGCAGGAGTTCCAGTATCACAGCTCTTCTGTCCCAATCTCGACTCAACATTGCATTTGCACCTATAACTGCACTTTCTACTCTCAACTAGGAATTAATGCTCTTCTATCAACAGTTTTGGACCCAACAGCGCTGCTCAGGCTTCATAAATATTTCTCAGATTTTCATATAAACACTCAGCCAATTTCAAATATTAGAAGTATCGCTGAAAAATGATAGAGTACGGCGGCTGTGAAAGCAATCCATTGCATTTACCGAAGAATATGATTTTAATAACTATAGAAGAAACTAAGTTTGCCTCCTAAACCTAATCTTATAGAAGGCGACTAGGGTAGAGAAGATAGTTTTTCATAAAAGCAATATAATGGAAGATGTTGTGAAAGAGGTATTTGACGACTGGGTCATCTCAAGGGTTGTCTATCAGCTGCAACGTTCATACAACTCGACACATCTCGATTATTTTCTCTCGGGCTACGTCAAACCCTGTGTTTTTATATTTTTTCTTTTTATCTTTATTCACTCCGCTCGGGAGCATAAGTTCTTGGCAAGACTCTTCCATCGTACACGGTTCTGTGGGTTGTTGTGTTTGTGCCGTCCCAAGTGATGTCGGCATCTGCTAGCTCGCGCAACATCAACCTTCTTCAAGTAATCTTTGGCCGATCCACTGCCATTATCTTGAAGTCCTTCCTTATTCTACACTAACACGCTGCAGTTCTACATTTGAGTCGCTATTGCCAGAAAAAAGCCCGATATGTTTTACCAAGTTGTTAAAAAGTGTGTCGAGCGCTTGAAGCATTGCCAGAGTAGCCGAGGCAGCCACTTGAACGATGTGCTATTACATGCAACTCTGACGCGCAGTTGTAGGGAAAGTTACTGTGGAGCCGAGCTCATATCTTCATTGCTTTGTGCGTGAGCATGTATGGAGTCCGTATTATCTTTCAGTGGCGTAACTTGAGTCGTAAAATGGGTTTTTTTATAAACAAAAGACAGAATTATTTTTTTATACAGTGATGGGAGCTTTAACAGGGCTCTGCCTAGTAGAAATAAACGCGGAAAAGCAACGCAGGGTTTTTGGAATCTGCTGTAGGAACTGGAAAAACTATGAATTTAAGTCACGACTGCACTGTGTCTGCAGAATGTCTCATGAGATTCATCAAGGACATCAGGAGACTCCGCAAGCGGGAAAATAAATCTATACTGTATTAATAAAATATTTTAACTGCGTCATTGGATACTTATGGATATTCTGAGAATACATCGGCCTCTCGCCGATCCCCAGATGCGACAGCTTTCTAGTTGACATATCCTCCGAGATGAAAATGCGCTACGATAAAAAGACAAGCAAAATCGTTCTTCATTTGGAGGTGCTCTGAGACCCAATTTAACTAACGATAACGAACTGGTTGGCCATGTGCCTTCAATGGCTGAGTCAATTGGATCTTGTAAGAGAATAATGCGAGGCCATTGTGCAAAATTCTCATCAGGGTGATGCGTTAAATGTTGAGTTGTTGGAATCGATTGGAAGTCGATGTTCCACAATGAGTCACACACTATCGGCTATGGAAGCCATATAATCGTATCGTACGACGGCGGGGATAATGGCTGTTGTCTTTTCAATAAATGCACTCTTTGGGCTACACAAAATTGACTTTGGAAATAAATAGTTCCATTCTGCAGAGATATGATACTAACTTTCATCATCAAAAGGCTGCAACCTCAAGTGAATTGGTTCCAAAAATGAAGAAGTAGCCCCAATAAAATGGCGAAAGAACTGAAAATATCTAACCATAGCGTCGGCCGCATACTCAAAAATTATCTCAAAGTTAAGCCTTACTAAATGCAAAGGGCGCATGATCTCACAGCAAAGCAGCAACAAGTCAGGCTTGAGAGAGCGAAGGATTTGCTTCGCTTGGCCGAAAGCGGTCGATTTCCAAACATTGTGTTTTCTGATCAGAAAATTTTTCAAATTTAGCAATTCGTAAAATCCCAAAACGGCCACCATAGCCGAATGGGTTGGTGCGTGACTACCACTCGGAATTCAAAGAGAACGTAGGTTCGCGTCTCGGTGAAAGACCAAAATGAAGAAAATGTTTTTTTGTAATAGCGGTCGCCCGCAGGCAATGGCAAACCTCCGAGAGTATTTCTGCCATGAAAAAGCTCCTCATAAAAAATATCCGCCGTTCGGAGTCAACTTGAAACTGTAGGTTCCTCCATTTATGGAACAACAACAAGACGCACGCCACAAATAGGAGGAGGAGCTCGGCCAAACACCCAGAAAGGATGTACGCGCAAAGTATATATATATAAACTCCAAAAACGATAGGGTTTTTCTGATTTTTATGATACGAAAATTCGATAACCAGGAGGCAACACCAGCCACAGGTAATGGTTTGGGCCGCTGTAACCGCAGATGGACGCTCTCCAATCGTTTTCATTGAGACTGACGTCAAGATAAATGCGAATATCCAAAATATTTTCGGGAAAGTATTATGGAGGTTGTTTTGAAGCCATAGACGGACAAACATTTCGATGGCAGACCATGGACGTTTCAACAGGACTCGTCACTGCGTAACAAAACTCGAGTGAACCAAGAATGGCTAAAAAACAACGCTCCGAACTTCATAACGTCCACACAATGGCTCTGAAATTCACCAGGCGCGAATCCGATGGAGGGGGCCATTTTGGAGAGCAAAGTCCGAACTAAAAGATTCACCAGTCTCGAGGCGCTGAAAAAAGCCATTGTCCGCGAGTGGGCCAAAACTGCAAGTCACATTCGGGCAGCTTGCTATTCGTTTCTGGGCCGCCTCAAGGTAAAAGGTGGTCATATCGAGCAAAAGTAAAAATTGATTCTAAATTTTGTATTATTTTCACACAATTTTTACTTCGAATTGAATAAAAGAAATTTTCCAAACTTCGAGAACCGGACCCTGTATAAATCCACGTTTCAAGCTTTCTGCAAATTAAAAAAAAAATGCAAGAAATGTTTATCGAAATTTCAAAACTTTTCAACTATAATCTTAAGAAAGATTCTATGTATGCAGTTTTATAATCCATTGAAGTTTGGTATAATAAAGCTCAAGTTTCAAATGGCTCAAAAACCGCGTTGTTTTTTGGCAATTTTTTTTTTGCTGACGGAGTTCATATAAAAATTCGTTTTATGGAAGAAAACACCCAACACTGATTGTTTTCGGTCACTATTCGTTTTGTAGTGACGGCCCTGCAGAAAGCACGTTTTTTCCTCCTGAAAGAAAGCCTGCAAGTCACTTTTCGAAAGTAAAGAAAGATAGTAAAAAGTGACTTTCGAAAAGTGTTGTAAATGCAAAGTCTGACTTCTTCAATTACTTTCGAACTCCTTCAGTTTGTTTGCTCTGCTGCGAGTGCTCTCCTTACCACCGCTGACAGTACCCTATGCCGCTAATCCATTTAGCTGTTAGTCGATATGTGCCAACAACAAATGTTGTCTTGTTGATTACCGAACTTTCGACGCTTGACCGTGCCATGATGACACACTCGTGGCTTAACTGCGCTCCCCGTGTGTGTGTGAAATATCCTAAATTATGTGTACGTTTACATGCGTGTCTGAGCATTTCGCTGGAATTTTTGTGTGTGTGTGACACGGATTTGCGTTCACTAAAGCGGTTACGTGAGAATTTCCGCATTGTAGTGACGCACTTAAATGAATGTAAATAAGAGGGGAATAGAGCGAAGTAGCGGCTGAGAACGCATGAAATAAGCACACCAAATAGCAGAACTTTTAAATATTTAATAAAAAATATTTTATTTATTCACTCAACCAGAAAAGTGGCAGCAAATTTCCGCCGTAAGTGAAATAAAATGGTAAGCAGCCACAAATTGTTGCCTGAGAGGCTAGTAAGGGTGGCCCCCCCCCAAAAAAAACGAGTGTAAATGAGTGCAACAAACAAAAAAAAAAAAAAACAAGGGAATTATGTACCTTTGGTGGCGACCAAGCGTTGTAATTTTCGTAGTAGCATCATCGCCAGCGTTGTCGTTGAGTGAAATTAAAAATTTAAGAAGCACTCCGCTCTTCAAGTCGCATCGCGAGGTGAAGCGGAAAGAAACAATAAAAAACCTGAATGCGCACAAGGCAACTTTCGGAAGGTAAAGGAAATCAACTTAAAAAATAAAAATTGTAAATATATGAACACTGATAGTTGAAGGGGCACTGGCAGGCAAGCTTGATTGCGAAAGAAAAAACAAATTGCAACTTGGCGGAAAATGAAAACCAACCGAGCGTAATATTGCAAATGGGTATTGGATGCGCCAGCACCAGTGTGCATGTGACCGACCGGCAATGCGGACAATACAAGGCATTCACGTGACCATCTCTCACCCAACTGCCATCTACACCCAACCACCTAAGATGCACAACTACAGTTAGCATCAAGGAGGAGCAGGAGCCAGTGGCGTCTGAAGCTGTTGGTACGCGTAGAAGTCGGAGCCGTCGTTACTTGATGTTATTTGTAGTTATTGCTACTTGGCGAGAGGCGCACGCTTACTATACATGCGCACACACACACACAATTATACACTTTTGCCTCACGTTTGATAGAAATAATTAAGGGGCCGTAAGGTGAAGGCAGCTGTATTTGTGTACACGAGTAAGTTGGAGGGCGAGTAGAGACAGTAGCAGTGGAAAATTCGGAAGACGGGCCAAAAAAGATATGCGAGCACGGAAATGGGGTGAGGCAAAGAAAGTGAAAAAGTAAGTACTGGAAAACTTAAGTAAAGAACACTTTTCTGTCAAAAAATATTTTTTCATATTTGCGAATTTGTCCGCTTTTTGCTCGATGCTCTACCTAGTCCTGCCATAAGTTCTGTTACAAGTGAAGTCCGTTATAGATATCAAATTTTAATACTCTTTTCAATGAAGTTAGTGTTATTTGATCACGTAAATATTTTCAATGAAGTTAGTGTTATTTGATCACATAAATATTGAAAAAAAAATTATTTTCATTTTTCAAATGGTCTTCCTCTTCTTCTTCTTGACTGGCGCGATAACCGCTTACACGATTTTGGCCGAGTTTAGCAAAGCAAGCCAGTCATTTCTTTCTCGTGCTAAACGGCGCCAGTTGAACACAACAAGTGAAGCCAATTCCTTCTCCACCTGATCTTTCCAACGCAGAGGAGGCCTTCCTCTTCCTCTGCTACTACCAGCTGGTACCACATCGAATACTTTCAGAGCCGGAGCTTTGTATCCATTCGGACGACATGACTCAGCCAACGTAGCCGCTGGATCTTTATTCGCTGCGCTATGTCTATGTTGGAGTAAAGCTCATACAGCTCATTGTTCCATAGCCTGCCGTCGCCAACGTGGAAAGGTCCAAAAATCTTACACAGAATCTTTCTCTCAAACACTCCAAACGTCGCTTCATCGGATGTTATCATCGTCCAGGTGTCTACGCCATACGTTAGGAGGGGCATGATGAGAGTTTTGTAGAGTGTTAGTTTTGTTCGTGGAGAGCGGATCTTACTACTCATTTGCCTACTTAGTCCAAAGTAGCACTTGTTGGCAAGAGAGATTCTACGTTGGATTTCCTGGCTGACATTCGAAATAGTCACTACTTGCTTTTACACAGGTCTTCAAACGATTAGGCCGTTCAGCTATTGCAGCACGCACGGTTTTCATGGAAATTGACGTCGCTGCTCGAACCAAAGATTGTGTGAGATTCTCCCAATTTCTGTGAGGCCTTCGACAGGCTATATTCTCCAATTCTGACGACACACTGTAGTCAAATGGATTCAGATCTGGACTTCCAGACGACCAATCTTCTGCGGCTATGAATTCAGGAATATTGATTTTTAGCCCCAGCTGGGTGGTTTTAGCCTTATGGGCTGGACCGAAATCTTGATATAAGATCCAACGCTCTCCATTGAAGAAAGTACAGCTCAACTACTCCACCTTCTAAGACATCCTCCTGATACTCTTTTGCCCTGGTCTTAACCTCTTTTTAGCAGAAATGAAGAGAAGTAACACCTTTACAAGGCACTCACCATTACGTAGGCTGGATGATGGCTACACTGAACCCTTGGAAGAACATTTTTTACGTCTTTAGAAGTTTTAGCTTAGGATAAAAGGCTTTCATGTGGAGATCATGTCCAATTAGTCTTGACATGGATCTGGACATGATTCATTTATCTGGAAATGATTTTCTGCTTTCTGAGGGGATTTCTTCGAATATAGCTTCTACCACCTCTAGCCTCTTCATCCAACTCATTTCTTCGATATTTATTTAAAGAAACCAGATGAAACCTTTCGTGGGAATCGGTACACCCTACGACTCGTGCATTTGATCCGCGTCAGCAGAGGAAAATCCAAAGTGACCGGGTCACCAGGTCTTTCGGCGAGACACCGCTCGGACACATGTTACAAATATCCTCAAAATAAAATAAAAACACCCAAGGACCTCCCACTATCCCACTCAATAAGTTCGCCAGCCATTACACTTTCCAGTAATCGCTGTTCCAAACCATGCAAAATAATTTACGCTCTTTCAAACCAACTGAAAATTGGCGCATTTTTATTGATGACCCGAAAAATTAGATCCTTTTTTGATGCGAAATCTAGAACTTGCCTGAGAGATTATGATATTCATAATCA